>JANIHZ010000009.1:11140056-11151713 GCA_027478365.1 Erythroxylum rufum | reverse complement strand
AACCCATAGGTTTTGATAGACTTATCAAACTTAATGTTCCAAGACCTAGATGCTTGCTTAAGTCCATAAATGGACCTACAAATTATATGATTTGCAAACCAGATGTTGTTTTGTTTCCAGAGATGTGTCCTTCTTTGACACTGTGTATCCGTTTAAGCAGCATCCGGATAATCCTCTATCTACTGATAGCTCTATTCCATTACCGTCCGTTGTGCCTGATGTTCCTTCCTTGTTGCCTTCTTCCTATGTTTTGGTTCTGAATGATGCAAATGTGTCCATTTTTCCGAAACCATGTGATGCCTCGATGGATCTTGTTGTTAATCTTACTAACCTTCTCACACCTACAGTCAATACCAGACGAAGTGTACAAGTTCGGCAGCCGCCCTCTTAGTTGCGCAATTTTGTATCGCACGTAAGCCTTACTTCTCCTTCTTTAAAGTGTTTACCTGTGCAGAGTAGTTCCTCTCATACCCCTAATACATATCCCTTTACCATAAACCTTAGCTTCAGCACCACGTATGTTGATTTTCTTGTCAATGTCTCTAGTTTTACTAAACCCACATCTTATTTGCATGCTCATCAAGATCCTAATTGGGTTCAGGCTATGAATTCTGAATTGGATGCTCTTGAAAACAATGACGCATAGGATCTTACCATATTACCCAAAGGGAAAAAGTCCATTGATTCTAAATGGGTATACAAGGTTAAGTTGAAGCCTAATGGTGAGGTTGATAGGTTTAAGGTCACGTTGGTGGCCAAGGGCTATAACCAGGTTACGGGGGTTGATTACACCGATAGTTTCTCACCGATCGCCAAGGTAGTCACCGTGCAGATTTTGTTTGCCCTTGTTGCTGCTAAAGGTTGGCCCTTGCACCAGCTAGATATTAATAATGCTTTCCTCCATGGTTTTTTGGATGAAAAGGTTTATATGCTTCCCCTTGAAGGTTAATCCAAGGCAGCTTTGCATGAGGTTTACAAGTTGAAGAAGTTGTTATATGGCCTTAAGCAGGCTTCTCGGCAGTGGAAAGCTGAATTAACTCTCTGGCTTTAGCGTTATGGCTTTCAACAGTCTCAGCATGATCATTGTCTATTTACTTTCCAGAATGCTACTTGTTTTTTGCTCATCTTGGTCTATGTCGATGATATGCTATTGACAAGTGATTTCGAGGGGGAGATTCAGAAGGTGAAAACGTTTCTGGATAATACTTTCACTATTAAATATCTTTTTCATGCTAAGTATTTCTTAGGTCTTGAGAGTGCGCGTTCAACCGACGGCATGTATATTAATCAACGCAAATATGTGTTGGATTTTGTTGAGTACGCCGGCTTAATGGGTTGTAAACCTGTGTCCACTCCTTTACAGAAGGGTTTAATTTTGGCAGCGTCAGACAGTTCCTTACTTGATGATCCCCAACCATATCGACAACTAGTTGGGAGGTTATTATATTTGGGGTATACGCGCCCGAACATCACTTTTGTTGTTCATCAGCTTAGCCAATTCGTTCATGCACCTACAGAGGTTCATTGGCAGGCGGCTCTCCATGTTTTGCGTTGTCTGAAAGGTTGTCCGTCGCTGGGTTTATTTTATCCTGCTAATCAATCCTTTGTTCTTCAGGCATTTTGTGATGCGGATTGGGGGGCTTGCCGTGATACTCGTCGATCCGTGTCTAGGTTTTGTGTTTTTCTGGGTTCCTCGTTGATTTCTTGGAAGTCCAAAAAGCAAGTTACTGTGTCTAAGTCTTCGGCGGAGGCAGAGTATCGGAGCATGAGTTCGGTGGTTTGTGAGCTTCTCTAGATTTATTACATTTTGCGAGATTTTCGAATCCCTGTTCCTCTTCCTATTTCTGTGTTTTGTGACAATCAGGTAGCACTTCATATTGCTGCCACTCTGGTGTTCCATGAGCACACCAAGCATTTGGACATCGACTGCCATATCGTTCGAGAGCAGCTGAAATAGGGGTTTCTTTCTTTACTTCACATTTCTTCTTCTACCCAGCTTGCCGACATTTTTACTAAGTCCCTTTCCGCTCTAGCTTTTCATGGGTTTCCTATCAAGTTGGGCTTGCATGATTTCTTACAAGCTCCAACTTGGGGAGGAATTATTTATCATGTTAGCTTATCACGTTAGCTTCATTATCGTTACTGTTAATGTATAGTTAGTTTAGTTAGTTAGAGAGCAGTTTATTTTTCAGTAGTGTATATAAGACTGAAGATTCTTTTTCGATGGTGAATGAATACACAGAAAGTTTATGCATTTTTCAGTTTCTTTCATACAATAGATATTTGTTCAGGAACCACAAACCATTGAACTCAAACCACTACCAGCGCATTTAAGGTACAAATTTTTGGGTATGGATCAAACACTACTAATAATTATTTCAAATCAGTTGAATGAGGAACAGGAAAAGAAAGTGGTTGAGATTAAAAAGAGAAGAAGGAGAGCTATGGGTTGACAAATATCAGACATTTAAGGAATAAGTCCCAGTATTTCACCGATACCAACTTGTACCATTTGAATACAATATTAATATATTTCATACCATTTTTCAGTTGGTATGCTGCAAAATATGTTTCTTTGGTCATAATAGTTAAAATATAAATAAAGAGAATATGAATTTCAATTTCAATTTTTTTATATAAAAGAAAATGGACTTTTGACTAAAATGAAAAGGATTATAGAAAGATGAAACTATTTTCTAGAGAGAAGATGAACTGAGTTCTTATTTGATAGAAAAGATGAAATAAAAGAGATTTTATTAGAAAAAGATTTCTTTTCTAGGTTAAAAAATATTTTTGTTTGATTTGACGTTTTTAGGATTAATTATAAAAATATCAAAATTTACTTAGCTTTACAAAACTAGTTTAAACTTTAAAGGTAAAATACTCTAAGTTTCAATTATTAGCAAAATAGCCTGACATTAAATCATTTGTTAATGTGAATGATGTGGCAAGCTACTTCAGATGAGTACTTTTGCTATGTGACTCCCACATATTGTATTTGTATAAAGTATGAATTTATTATTTAATAAATTAAAAATATCAAATACTTTAAAACAATTATGAAGTAAAAGATATGACGGCATGTATAATTATTTTAGGATTTTTGATATTTAAAATTTATTAAATAATAATATTGATATGTGGCAAAAATATTAATCTAATTTGGTTTTGACGGGCTAACTTTTAATTGGTTTTTAAAATAATTTTATTAGCATTTTTATTTGAACTAGCCAATTTTATTTATTTGCCAACATGTTTATTCGTTATAAATGTGAACTTTGTAATGTGTCATTTATCAATTATACACATATAACGGTCCGAACTTCTAAGAAGAGGAACCCGACCCGCCTTCGTGAAATGATGTGAAAGGCAAAGGTTAAACCACGAGCTAATAAGGCGGGCTTGACAAATTCTAACCTATGGTCCACTCAAGAGGTCCAAAGTCCAAAACAAGTATAAATGAACTTAAAAGTCCTAGTTCCATTAAATCTGACATACAAGATCAAACATCAAGAAAAGTCAGTCGGATTCAATTTCTACAATAACATTTTTATAATGAACCATGTCGTTGCAGCGAACATGGAGAGGTTTCCTTTCCAGGAAAAGGATTATTTTAGGAATATCTTTACTTTTCAGCATGGTAGATGAAAGGATGAATCCATTGTCTTGTACCAAAGCGAAGGGATGGTTTAAGTTCTGGGGTCAGCCATGGCGGCTTTCGACTTCTGGAGATTATTTCTATAAAAAAACGTTTAACTGGAAGCTAGTTTCCTCAACCTCAAACGACAGGTTGGGCTTATATCGAAAGTTGTTGGAAGTTTCTCTTGCGCCGAATCCTTTGACCGTAAACAAATATACGTTTTGTTTTTTTTTATTATTATTCAAATATTTGGATCTCTAAATTCATGGCCTGAAGTCAATTTTGCTGTCGTCGGACTCGTAAACACCCCTCTGGTCTAGCCCATTTGTCTAATTTTATTAAATATTTAGGGAGTTTTTTTTATTCTTATTTACAACAACAGTCAAATCAACTCAATGCTCAATAGGCTACTCAACGACTCAAAGTCTACAATCCAACAGCGGCCGGCAGGACTTCCCCATTCAACGAAACACGTTACTCTGAGCCCTGCGTAAGTACTTCTTCTTTTCTTTCGTAATCATATTGAACAAAAGTAAGTTCGGGTGTACTTAATTGTTTCTGATTGGCAACTCTTTTTTGAAACGACCCAAGGTATAATTAATGGGGTAATTTTGGTGGCCTTTGTAGTTTGTATCCGTTGGAAATTTGTTCGAAATTTACCGACTGCAAAATTCTACTTCTACATTCTAATCGGTCCTAAAAGTTATCATGATGCGCCTGAGCTCGTCTTGATCGTGGACGATTCTCCCAATGTGTAAGGAATAATATTTGGGACTTAATTGAAAAAAATGTCACATCATGATGTATGAAGTTGTGGTCTCGGGGGCATAAGATATTATACAAAGGGTATAGAAATCGACAGGGCCAAAATGGAAGTCAATAAAAAGATTTCACACCAAGTAATGGCAAGGGCGTGAAAGCATTTTTGGGACATTTAGCATTTTATTGTCGCTTCATTAAGTATTTTTCTCTTATTGATAATCACTTATAAATTCATTGATTAAAGATGGGCATTTTCACTTTGATGCTAATTGCTTGCATGCTTTTGACAGGTTAAAGCAAGCATTGACTTTAGTACCTATATTGATGTTGTTGGATTGGTTCTTACCGTTCGAGATTATGTGTGAACCGAGCAATGTGTATTCGGACATAAAAAAGATAAGAGGTTAAATGCAATCTAATATGCAAGCAAGACCTCGTCGGGGGATAATTGAATGACACTGCAAACAAAAAAGAGTTGTTAGCAGGGATATTTGATTGTGGGAAGTTCCGTTCTTACCTTTTGGGCTTAAAAGTTATCGTTTTTACAAACTATAGAGCGTTACGATATCTTTTTGTTAAGAAGGACATAAAGTCGAAACTTATCCTATGGGTACTACTTGTTCAAGAATTTGATATTGAGATTAGAGACAAGAAAGGAGTAAAGAATGTGATGTCTGACCACCTATCACGTTTAGAATGAGGGTAGGTGTATCCAAATAAAGAAATTAATGAACAATACCCCGAGGAGACCTTATTTTTGGTAAATCACCTTTTTTCCATGGTTTGCTAACATAGCAAACTACATTGCCGGTGGTACCCTTCCTATATATTTATCTTATCAACAATGGAAGAGGTTTTTTATTTGAATGCACCCATTATCTTTAGTAAGAACCTATTTTATATGAGATTTATGCTAATGGTTTGATTCATAGGATGTTCCAGAAGATAAGATGCTTGAGATACCAACTCAATGTCATAATTCATCTTATGCAAGCCATTATGAAGCAAACAAGCAATAGCACGTGTGTTAGAGTGTGGATTCTTTTGGCTTAAATTATTTAAGGATGCTCAAACATATATGATAAATTGTAACAGATGCCAACGAGTTAAAAATATTTCAAAAGGAGATGAGATGTCCCTTTCCAACATTATGGAAGTGGAAGTTTTTGATATATGGGTCTGGACTTTATGGGACCTTTCCCATCTTCTCTTGGGAACACATATATCCTAATAGTTGTGGATAATGTTTCTAGATTGGATGAAGCAATGAAAACTCCAACCAATGATGGTAAAGTGGTGCAAAATTTTATTAAATGACTATTCAATAGGTTTGGAATTCTAAGAGCTATTATAAGTGATGTAGGAACACACTTTTACAACAATCCCTTTAAAGCTATTCTAAAGATATATGGAGTTTATAATAAAGTGGACATACCCTATCATCCATAAATAAGTGGAAAAATGGAGGTTGTCAATAGGGAGTTGAAGATAGACAATGCATCATAAGCATATCGAACTGCATTCAAGACACTGATAGGTACAACTCCATTTTGAATTATATATGGAAAAGCTTGTCATTTGCCATTGGAGTTGAAATATAGGGCTTACTAGGCCATAAAGACATTAAATTTTAATTGGAATGTAGTAGGTGAGAAGAGACTCATAAAACTTAATGAATTGAAAGAGTTGAGATTTAGTGCTAATGAGAATGTCAAGCTCTACAAAGAAGTAGTAAAGAGATGGCATGATGCCCATATTGAGAAGAAGGAATTTAAGAGCGGGTACTTGGTGGTGTTGTTTAACTCAAGACTTTGTTTATTTCTAGGTAAGCTTAAGTCCCATTGGAGTGGCTTTTTCAAAGTTATCTAAGTACTCATGCATGGAGCTTTAAAATTGGAGAATAGAAAAGGGAAAATATTCAAAGTGAATGGGCATAAGTGTAAAACCTATTTTAGAGGAGTCTTTTCATAAGAAAGGGAAGTGATCTCTTTTCTTTCTCTTGATTTAGCATGAGTGAGTGAGGAATGGTCAAGCTAATGAATTTAAACTAGCATTTGTTGTTTGTTAAGTTTTCGTAGTTTCTTACATATGATTTCATTGTTTTCTTATTTTTAGAGCGGTTTTGATTAATGAATATCATGTTTGGAAGTGTGTTACATTTTAGGGGACATATTCTAGAAGATGTACAAGGGAACTAATGTAAAGCTATTCAAAATTGGAGGAACCACTACTATGAACGATTGTGCATGGTGATACTCCCATATTCTCATAACTGCTTTGGCTCATTATTACAGTGTTAATTTTGATGGACTAACCCTTATTTTTCTTGAGTGGTTAAATAAAACAAATTTGAGGAGAGTTGAGATCTTAAAAAGCCATGGTATGGAACTCTAAGATATCAACTCTAAATCGGAAGTTAAAAATAGAACAAGCCATGTGGGTTCTAGTTCAGCAACACTAACATATCTCATCTAGTGAAGAATCTGAAGAGGAGGAAGAAGGATGGGGGGCAATGGTTGAAAAATTAGAGGAGAATAACAAACACCTTGAGTGTTATATAGACACTACAGAGGTAAAACTAAGGGAGGTAGTACACCATCAACGCTATCAAACCAAGAAGTTGTTAAAGTTTTTTCCTATGCAAGGAGTCCAAGTTCTATCTCCTAAACCATCACCACCCCAACCTCTATAAGTATTCTTGCCTTTGTTTTTATTTCTCTTATTTTTTTGTTTCATTTTTTACATTGAGGAAAATGTATTGTTTAAGTATAGGGATGTATATGCACTTGCATATCATTTGTGTATGACTTTACAATTGCGTGTATACATTTTCATTACTCATCTTCGAACATGGTAATTTAAATTGCAAAGGCACATTAGCTTGTGAATTTTCTGTTTTAAGTGTCTTTGGGATGAATATGCATGTTAATTAGGATATGACACCTATTCTTTTACTTTATCACATTTGTATGGATACGCTTATAATTACATTATTTAAAATTGGTAGGCATCATTAGTAACCTTTCATAGGAGTGATTGACTAAGAAAAAATGAGGTAGGCTAAGAAACTGTGAAAATAAAAATAATAAAAATAATAACAACAATAACAATAACAATAACAATAACAATATAACACCAACAACAACAATAAAACTAGAAGAAGAAGAAGAAGAAGGATAATAATGATGATGATGATGATGATGATGATGATAATAATAATAATAATAACAATAATAATAATAATAATGACGATGATGATGATGATAAAGTATGAGTATTAAATAAAATTCCTATTCCTTCTGACCTTTTTCAGGAAATTGACTTAACCAGCCAATTAAGAGTTTATATATAGTTAAGTTAGGGTACTCATGGCAAAATATTTGTCTTCATGTCAATAGAATGACACTCTAACCAAGCTAAATAAAAAATGTAACTAAGTTGAATAACTGGGGGATATTCATGACAAAGATTTTGCCTTCTCATCAAAGGGCTAGGTGATCGTTAAAGAAAATCTAAAAATATGGTGCTTGTAATAAAATTAAACCTACTGATCTTTTAAAATAACAAGAATTTTCATAGAAGGATACTTAGTGATAGTTTACCTCTTTAATTGATCAATAATAATAAATGTACGCTTACAAGTGTTACAAGTGCACAAATAGGGTGTTAATATTTGGATTGATATGTGTAATCAAATCAAAGCACTTAAACATAAATGGAATAAGTTAGTGTGTCAGAACTTTTATATGATTGATGTTTATGGCTAAGTTAATTTCATGAGATTTGATGTCATTAAACTATTATTGTAATTTTCCATGATTATGTGTTTATATGTTTATGTGTTTTGTTAGTTTGTGATTTTAGTTTTGCTCGGGGAAAGCAAAGATTTAAATGTAGGGATGATGATAGGTGTAAAAATTAGTATGTTTTCTAGCTGTTAAATTATGTTTTTTTTAGTGTTTTCTTAGTTGATAATCATATGTTTAAGACTCATATTTATGTTCTCGTTAGTGTTTTATGTATTTTGTTTTATTAATTATTATTTAAGGCAAGAGTTTGATCTTAATTATATATTTCAAGGATTTTTTTAATGATTTGGTGATAAGTAGAGACAAGAAAAAGTAAAGAAAAGATGAAGAAAAAGCTAGAGAATCAAGTCTGCCACGATACTGTACTAAAGAGCAGAAGATTGTGCATGGTTATGCAAGATTGTGTAAGGTGTTTACCAGGATGCGAATTTTTTTGTACTTTAGATGCTTCAGGACTATTTTTGGAAGATATACACTTGAAAAAAAACCTTATACAAAATCCTAAAAGACTTAGAAGTATATAAAGAAGCTTAAAACGTCACTTAACGGTTGTAAATCATAAAAAAGAAGATCAAAAGTGGAAGCATCAAGATCAACTCTGGCTTTCTAGTTTTTTCAGATTAAGGCTTCAAGATGATTTCATTCTCTTCTCTTCTTCTATTTCGTTGCCTTGTATACCAAATCTGAATAGTTATGTTTTGAATATGACTATGCATTTCTAAATTTGTATTAGGTTTTTTATTCTTGAATTATTTTATATAACTTTTACTTTATCGAATTCAATATATTACTTCGTTGTGATATCTTTTGTGCTCATACTTAATTTAAATCGAGAGATTGAATCAAGATAATTGTTTTATGTTGGGCAATAAGAGTTGGTACCTTAATATAATTGCAAATATCAAGTTAAAAAGCAACTGAAGAAAGATCTTAACTATAAGTTAATTATCCTTAGGATTACTTCAAATTCAATTGAGTATGGAGTAGTTTTGAGAAATCAAGCGATTACAACTCAACTTTCATCTATTTCAATTGGGATTACTTGATTATATCTCGAGGGAGGGTAATCAAAACCTTTGGATATCTAGGATCAAGCATAGTTGAATTCATAAGGTGAAGAAAAGATAAAACAAGAATAAAATAATCCCTAAGTTTTCATCATTGAGTAACTTCAATTTCAGTGTTATCTTTTATTTGTTCAGTTATCAAGTTTTGTTAGTTTACTTGAATTTTAAGTTAATTCAACCTTTTGTTACCTTAGAAAAAGTGTAATCTAAATTGTTAGGTGACTATTTAATCCCTATGTAAATGATATCAGTTGTACTATAATATACGACTCACATACTTGTAGTATAACATAAAACTAGCAAACATTGGAGAAGATCATTAACAATGCTACAAACTAGATTTGTCAAATAATTATAATAATATGACTGATACATTTAACTTGACTAATTTACCTTTATATGATGCAAGTAATTCAAGAAAAAATCATTTCGAGGAGGGAAGGAATGACAGAGATCAACTTGCAATAGCACTTATTGTCAATCATTCTCATAATTCTTTGAAAGGAATTAGAGATCTATTGAATATGGCAAAAACTAAATGCATGAATTTAGTTTGTAAGGATGAATCATGGTGATGCAAGAAAAGGAGGTTTTTGAAAACGAATTAGATACATTGCTAAGATTCATCATTTTTCTACATATTGTTGAAAATATAAAATGTTTAATATATAAAGAAAAATATTAAAAATGTTTAACAACTTGATCCATATGATTGGAGTTAAACTTGAGAAAATTTGAGAATGTGAAAACATATGTAAAATGTTAGTGTTAGCGACACTCTTGCATTGGATGATGAGATTCAGGAAATAGAAGTAAACTAATGCTAGTGTCATACTGGCGACCAACACTTGACTTGTTAATATTTGCACTCATAAAATTTCACAAGTTAATCAATGTCAGAAGCTTGATAGGTGTCAGACTCGTATATTAGGTAGTTAGCTTTAGAATTTCATATTTTTGTTTAAATAAGGATTTGACATTTTTGAAGTTATTTAATTGTTCCTAATTAGATTATGAAAAAGGTGAATGTGCATTTACTTTAGGATATAAGCTTTAGGGATTTTGTATATAATAAAGGCTATCTTATTGATATAGTTTAAAATAATTTAAGACTTTTCTTCACTTTGATAAGAACTTTCTTTTTATTCTTTAATAAGAAAATATGATTTTATCAAGATAACTTGTGGTAATCAAAATACTCATAACTTTAGTTCTAATTAGCTAGTTTGATTAAGGTTAAGTAATCTTTACCTAATTTTGAAGACAACCCTACGTAATTTGAGTCTTAGATAGTTTCTAGCCTAAGTTTCACTTTACTAAATATTTAAGATTAAAATTTTAAAAATATCCCAACCTTTTTACTATAGGACAAACTATTTCAAATAAAATGATATTGTATTCTATTATATATATTGTATGATCATAATTACATATTATAATAGTGATTTAGAAAAATGATTATAGTAAGTCACATAAAAAACATAAATTTCAAATATCTTCCGAATAAATTAAAAGGTAAATCTTTAGTTTGATTAGAAAATGGACGTTAGTAACATGAAGGCAAAATTAATTCATATCTTGTAGGTAGGTAAGTAGAATTTGGACGAAAAAATAATATAGAAGTTCTAGAGTAAAGTCAAAAGATTTTATTTATTTATGGGTTAACCCACGAGGTGTTTTGGGTGGACCTGAATTGTCGGTGGCACCTTTAAACCATTACCATGCCTAGATTAATTTTCTGCTCGTACCTTGTGGGACTCTGAGGGGGCGGCTTAGCACTACCACCAAGTATTTAACACTGCTGCATTTACAAGAAGGGTTCGAACCCCTGACCTTGTTTAAGAGAAGATCAACCCCTTATCGCTAAACTTCAGTGCTCGATGGTAAAAAGAATTTTAATTAATTAATTATATATATATATATATAGAAGTTCCAGGGTCAAGTAAAAAAAGTTTTAAATTAATTATATTCAAATAGTTTATGTTGAATACAACTATCATACATCCCTGCAATAGTTTCAAAAGAATTTTGGATTATATAATTTATACTTTTACATTTAGCAATTCCAAAATTCCAATATGAACAACATTCATCAAGGTAATGTTCTTTCAAATTCCCAAATTTGTTGTATTTAATATTTTTATATATTAATGGCAATAATACATTTAACCCTCTTAGTCGAGCTGTTTTTAGTTCTTTTTAGTTTTTTTCTTTCCCTTGTAAAGTATACAAAATACATAAGAAGGGGGTTGAATTGTGTAATCTTTTCTAAACTACAAATCTTTTGATATTTCTTGAAAAACCTTTTCAACTATCAAATGAATACCAAAGATACTTTACTAAGGTTGATACGTATTTGAATCACAAGTAATTTTTGTC
>JANIHZ010000009.1:11120586-11136072 GCA_027478365.1 Erythroxylum rufum | reverse complement strand
CAAATGCACAAAGGTCTCTAAGTTGAAATTGATACCTTCAACCATGATAGTTCTGTACTGTCCTTTTGTCACTTTTCCAACTACCTTGAAGGTTGCATCTGTGGTGGAAACTCTGCACTGACTTCCTGATGGTTTTGAGATATGATGTGAAACATAGATACCTTAAGGTTGAGCTGCATTGCATGCATCATCTATGTTCTTCACGGCTGCTTGAATATGATCTTCTGTAAGATCATCTTCATTTCGTTCAAGGAATAACTTCTTTTTCCCTTTTTCTTTATTTTGCACAAGGTTGAAGATCTCAGTTGTATATCTGGCACAATTTTGATTAATGTTCTGCTTGTAATAGGATAAATTGTATACCGATCCTTGGACATCATCATTGGATATGGTTTTATCTTTTCATCTCGCATAATACCATATAATCTTCTTTCTTTATGATTTAAAAGATGTATTGATTGATCATTGATTAGTATAGGTTTGACTTGTACCCTATAGAAATCTCTTCAAGGAGTCGAAAAAGCTAAAAAGGCACGGCTCCAATCTCTTAGAGATGAATTCGAAACATTAAAAATGCAGAGTTTCGAAAAAGTTAGTGACTACGTTACTCGTCTGAAAACAATGGCAAACAAGATGAAAAGAAATGGAGAAGCTTTTGACGATGTAAGGTTGATGGAAAAACTCTTACGTTCACTGACAAGAAAATTTGATTATATCTTCCCTGTCATTGAAGAATCAAAGGATTTGTCACAAATATCTATTAATGAGCTTATGGGCTCTCTTCAAGCTTATGGCCTGAGAATGATCCAAAATGAAAATACTGATGATTTAGAATAAGCTTTGCAAAATAAGTTATCTATTGGTGGTAATCAAACTACTTACCAATAAGGCAGAGGAAGTCGAAGAAGCTACAAAGGTGCCTCCAAAAGTGGACGTGGTGGATGAGGACGTGGTAGGAACTCTTTTGAAAGAGACCAAACAAATGAAAGCTATCAAATATATGGTCATGGTAGAGCATTTCAAAATCTAGGAAGAGGCAGTTTTCAACAACGAGGTAATAAATCAAAAGTGCAATGTTATAACTATAACAAGTACAACCATTTCAGTTATAAGTGCAGATCAGCCCCGAAGAAGGAGGAAACAAATCGTTTTATAGTAACAAAAGATAAAGAAGATCAATCGGAAATTTTCTTAACGTACAAAGTAAATGAAGAATGCAAGAAAAATGTTTGGTATCTTGATACCAGTGCTAGCAACCACATGTGTAGATGAAATGAGCTATTTACAAATTTGAATGAGACAATTTAAGGAGAAGTTACTTTCAGTGACTCATCAAAAATTCCAATGAAAGGTAAAGGTGAGATTATGATTACCTTAGAAAATAGAGAGAAGAACTATATATATGATGTTTATTATGTACTTGCATTAATAAACAATATTATCAACCTTAGTCAGCCCTTAGAAAAAGGGTACGACATACATTTGAATGATTGCTCTCTTATCATCAACAGAGGTGGAGAATTAATTGCTAAAGTTGAAATGACAAATAATCGTCTTTTCACACTTAATATTCAGTCAGAAGTACTGAAGTGCATGAAATCTATCATTAAAGATGAGTCATGGCTATAGCATTTAAGGTTTCGTTGTAACGCCCCAAATTAGGGGTTAGCATATTAAGCAAATTTAGTCCGATTTATGTTCTGTCTCTTTGAAATTTTGGCATGCATTCATGGCATTTTCGTCATCTTGGTTTTACTAGCCTACAATTGTTATCAAGAGCAAAGATGGTAAAGGGACTTCCAGAAATTAATCAACAGAATCAGCTATGTGAAACATTAAAGGAAAACAACATAGGCAAAGTTTTGAAGTTGGAAAATCATGGAGAGCTCGAAGACCGTTGGAGATTGTTCACTCAGATATAGCTGTAACATTTGATATACCTTCATTTGGTAGAAACAGGTATTATATTACTTTTATTGATGATTTCAGCAGAAAAAGTTGGGTGTATATTCTTAAGAAAAATCAGAAGCCTTTAATAAATTTAAGGAGTTCAAAGCAATGGCAGAAAAACAAGTAGGTAATATTTAAAGATACTTAGATCAGATAGAGAACGTGAGTACATGCCAAAGTTATTTGAAACTTTGTACAAAGCTCATGAAATTATTCATCAGTTGACATCTTCATATACACCACAACAAAATGGCATCATAAAAAGAAAGAATCGCACGATTCTTAATATGGCGAGAAGCGTGGTAAAAGGAAAGCACTTACCAAGAACTTTCTGGGCTAAAGTCATTCTATGTGCTATTTACTTGCCAAATCGGTGTCCAAGAAAAAGTGTAAAATTCAAAACACCAAATGAAGCATGGAGTGGAAGCAAGTCAATAGTTGGACATCTTAGAATTTTTGGGTGCATTGCATATGCCCATATTCCTGATAAAAAAAAAGAAAGAAGTTAGATGACAAAGGTGAAAAGTGCATATTTATTGATTATGAAAAGAAGAGTAAGGTGTATAGATTGTACAACCCTTTGACCAAAAAGGTGATCATCTCTCCAGATGTCAAATTCGATGAAGTAGATTATTGGAAATGGAATTAAGAAGTCCAAGGATTATTTTTCGATGATGATAAAGAAGATGACTCCAACACACAAGATGAACAAGGAGATGAACAAACTCCTCCACAGAATTTTACAAATCTGGCATCAACACCATCAACTTCATCACATAGCAGTAGTAGCAGTAGCAATTCAAGGGGAGCACCTATAAAAATGCAGTCTACATGATATCCATAATGCTATAGAGTAGGTACAAACAACATTTGATTACTTATTGTTTTGTTTAATGGCAGAGTGTGATCCATTAACATATGAAGAGGCTATTAAAGATGAGAAATGGGGAAAAGCCATGAATGAAGAAATTGTTGCAATCAATAGAAAAGACACATGGGAACTAACTAATCTTCTGAAAGTACACAAGGCAATAAGAGTTAAGTGGGTGTTCAAGACAAAGGCTAATCAAGAAGGTAAGGTTGAAAAATACAAGGCAAGGTTAGTTGCTAAAGGCTATAAACAGAGAAAAGGAATCGACTACGAAGAAGTATTTGCTCTCAACACAAGAATTGATACTATTAGACTTCTTATAGTAGTGGCAGCATGAAATAGATGGAAGGTTTATCAGATGGACATGAAATCAACTTTCTTGAATGGATACCTAAAAGAAGAAGTTTACATTGAGCGGCCACCGGGATATATTAAAAAAAGACAGGAAGACAAAGTCTATCATTTGAAGAAAGCATTGTATAGATTAAAGCAAGCTCCACGGGCCTAGAATATGAGAATAGATGAGTATTTCCAAAGGAATGGCTTTGCAAAAAGCCCAGATGAGTATGCCTTATACGTGGAGAAAAATTAAGATAGAGATATCATGATTATGTGTTTATATGTGGATGACATAATCTTTATAGGAAACGATTCGAGTATGTTTAGTGATTTTAAGAAAGTTATGACTAAAGAATATGAAATGAAAAATATTGGTGAAATGTCATACTTTCTTGGAATCGAAATAAAACAAATGAGAGATGGAATATTTATATCACAGAAGAAGTATGCAGAACAAATTCTGAGCAAATTTAGAATGAAGGATTGGAAACCAATGGCTACCCTAGTAGAACAAGTGTAAGATTGAGAATGGATTCAAATAGAGAGTCGGTAAACCCGACATTGTTCCAGAGTCTAGTCGGAAGTCAGAGGTACTTGACTTTCATATGCCTAAATATTATGTTTGCAGTTGGATTGGTCAGTAGACATATGGAGAAGCCAAAGTAAGATCACTTCATTATAGCAAAAAGAATTTTAAAATATATTAAAGGCACAATAGATCATAGTCTATTTTATACACATTCTCAAGATTTAAAGTTGATTGGTTATTCAAATAGTGATTATGGTAGAGGCCTAGATGATTGAAAGAGCACGTCTGGATATGCATTTCACATTGGATCAACAATATTTTCATGGTTATCAAAAAAGCAACAAAGAGTTGCTCTCTAGAAGTGTGAAGCTAAGTATATCACTGCAGTAGCATGTACATGTCAAGCAATATGGTTGAAGAATATTTTGAGTGAGTTATATCATCCACAAGAAGGTTCGATTACTATATACATTGGATAATAAATATGCTATATCACTTGCAAAAACTCTAGTGTCACATGGTCGAAGCAAACATAAAGTCACATGTTAAGTTATCACTTCACCGTCCAATAATGGGGATTTTCCTTTTCTCTATTAAATTTCATGGCACACTTTATAAATCTTAATCTTGACTTGATGACTTGTTTTAACTTTTTGATTTGTAGGAAATACTTCTTCATGCTCATTTAATACCTTAGAAGATTTTCGTATAATGCCTACTAAATAATATAATCCACCATATGCTTCTCAATTTATCAATACCTTTTAAATCAACCAATCAAACCAACTAATATTAATCAAAGTTAGCAAAACAAAATGTACAAATAAGCAAGGAAGACTTCAGAGGCACCATGAAAAAATAGTTGCATCATGATTGACCCAACAAAAGGAACCAATTATACTATAGATATTGCACAATCAAATGTAAGCTACCAAAAGTTTCGTAGTGCATCAAGCTACTGGGAAAACATACGCATTGTTGTAGTTCTATTTCTCAATACTAAACGACACTAGCATACTCTCACAGCTAGGTGAAGCCAAATCATAAAAAAGAAAGTAAAGCTTAATTTAAAACACCCGAATTTCTAAACCCATCAATCTTCCAAGAGATCCCGAGACTAATTCATGCTCATACCTTTACCATCAACCAAAAAGTACTATAAAAAAAATGCAGAATTCAGTGGTTCCTATGTATAAGAACGAAGAAACTAATTCAACCCCATGAGAATCTTTCAATTCATTGCCTAGTCTCCATTTTCTCTTGTGTTAGTTTTTCTTTTTTCCCTCCTTCTTTTCATGGTCTCGCTTCCTAGGTGATTAATGCATATAAATCTATAAACCCAATTCTCTCAAGTTCCACATCACAATATTTTACCTTGCTATAGTGCAACATATTTCTCCCTCAAGATCCCAAATGGAACAAGATTCACTTAAAATGTAGCCAAAAATAAACAAACAAAAAAATCTATATATATACAAAAAAATCCGAGAACTGCAAAAGAATGTAGACAGGATAGGAAAATGAAAGGAGAAGCTAAATCAAACGATGGATCTAAAAGAGAACGATGATCATAGAAAAAGGAAAAGGAAAAGACACCCACGAATAAGGAAAAGGAAAAACCTGGATATGGTGGGAGGTGCTGATTCATGAAGAAGGTATTGTTGTTCCGTTTCTTAGTGGGAGGGGCTACTTGAGGTGAATAGATATATGGTAGGGTTAGATAGGTATTACTGGAAGGATATTTTCAACGTTTAAAAGATAAATTAAAGTCCTAATTCGTAATTTAATTCCGATGCTTTTTCAGGTGAATTCAATTTATAAAGGCTTTTTTTTTGTTTCCAAACACTTGAATCAAATTTAATGCTACAATTAAATTCAATTCATACCATTCCAAACATTCTACAAAAAAAAAAGGTAGAGAAAAGTAAAGTGAAAAGAGAATAAGAGAGAGTAAGAGGTAGAGACTCAAAGTTTGTAATATCATTTTTTTATCAATATATATTGCTACTTGTTTTGTAACTTGTCTATTTTTATTTTTTCCCAAGAAATCCTTTGTTGCTGGAAATAGAACCTGTCGTTTTATGGTAACTTTTGTTTAGTTGGTCTCCGTATGGACTTTCTAAGTGGCCAAATTTGACTGCTTCTGGCAGCTGGACCACTCCAACTGGATATGAGTTCATCTCACATCCTTCTCGTAGTAAGAAGCATGAAAAATCTCTCTATAAATATGGACGATAGTTAGCAGAGTCTTTCATTCATAAACAAAGTGCAACACTTGTAAACCCAGACCACCATGGATACCTTTCTACAGATACTAGCAACTCTTGGAACCATTGCAATAGTGCTATTGTGTAATCTATGGTGGTCCAAAAAAAATGATCACGAGAAGGTAAGGTTTGCCCCCGAAGTGGCTGGTGGGTTGCCCTTTATAGGCCACCTTCATCTACTTGCTGGTGCAAACAATATTGCCAAAACCTTTGGTTCCATTGCTGAAAAACATGGTCCTATCTTCTCAATCAGGCTTGGGGTTCACCCACATGTTGTGATCAGCAATTATGAGCTAGTGAAGGACCTATTCACTACAAACGACAGGATCTTTTCGTCTCGCACAGAGTCAACTCAAGCCAAGTATCTGGGCTACAACGCTGCCTCAATGGGTTTCGCACCCTATGGAAGCTACTGGCGCAACTTGCGTAAGATAGCCATGCTTGAACTTCTGTCCAGTTATAGGCTCAAAACCTTCAGGCACTATCAGGTGTCTGAGGTTAATCACTTGGTTAACGACATGTTTTTATTGAGCAAGAGGAATGAGCATCGTCCAGTTAAGGTTGTCTTGAGTGAGTGGGTTGAACATTTAACCTTGAATGTGATTACTTTGATGATTACAAGGAAGAGGTTCTTCGAGAGCAACGTTGATGCAAACGAAAAGGAGGACCACAGTGTTGGTGAAACTATCAGAGAATTCATGGACGTTGTTGGAAGTGGGGTTCCTGGTGATATGATACCATTCTTAGGATGGTTTGATTATGGTGGCATAATTAAACGCATGAAGCGCGTTTCCAAGGAATTGGATATTATCATGGAGAAATGGCTTCAAGAACATAAGTCAAGGAGCATCAAGAGTGAAGAGGACAAGAAAGATTTCATCGATGTTCTGCTCTCAACGGTTGAGGATGATACAACTTTCGGCCATAAACGTGATACCATAGTCAAGGCAACAGTAATGGTATGTCCCCTGTACCATGATCTTTTCTTTTTTCTGAAAAATGATATGAACGATGGTACATATAGTTTACTAGTCAAATTTGGTTGCAGAAGATTTCAAAATCAGCAATGAAACCACTTAAAGATTTAGATTGTGTTTGGTTTACTACACTTATCATAAAATCATATCTAATGTTATTTACTAATAATTCTTAAACTACCTTACTTTTTATTTTCCATTTTACTTCCAAAATTGTTATTTCTCTTTTATATTTTCTTTGATCATTTTTAAAATAATTGTCACTTGTACGTGCACATCTTATAGTAGCCTCTCAATTTGACATGAAAGAAACGAATGGTATAATCTTCAATCTATTGCTTGATTCATAATAATGATGTTACCGTCAACTGGGTGATATAATATAACTTGACACATTAAATCAGGTCAATGTAGTCCCCTCATGTATTCTTTTGGAGTAAGACGTGCCTTTAACCATGTCTTCTTTGTCATTCTTATCTTCAAAACATAAACTAAGTTGTACGATTTCGACTAAATCCTTGGTCCCGCATGTCACAGGGTTTTATGGTGGCGGGCTCTGACACCTCCGCTATCACCATGACATGGGCGTTTAGTAACATGTTGAACAATAGACGCATCATGGAGCTTGCCCAGGAAGAGCTTGACCAAAAAGTCGGCAGGGATCGACTTGTCGATGAATCCGAAGTCGATAAATTGACTTACATCGAAGCTATTATCAAAGAAACTCTGCGATTACACCCACCAGGTCCATTGGCAATTCCTCACCAGTCGACGGAAGAGTGTTACCTTGGCGGGTATTATCTGCCAAAGGGGACTCGTTTGTTTGTAAACTTTTGGAAGCTGCAAAGGGATCCAAAGTTGTGGACAAATCCCGAGGAGTTCATTCCAGAAAGGTTTCTTACAACAAAAGCACATGTTGATGTTTACGGTCAGCATTACGAGCTTCTTCCATTTAGTTCAGGAAGACGAGCTTGTCCTGGGATTAACCTAGCCATGCAAGTGATGAAATTGACACTTGCGAGGTTACTTCAGGCATTTAACTTCTACAGACCATCGGAAGAGCCAATCGACATGACGGAAGGCATCCGGTTGGCCTTGTTTAAAGAAACTCCTCTTGAAGTTATGGTAACCCCACGTCTTGCTCTTGAGCTCTATGATCAACAGTAGAGATGGGCCAAGACAACGATACACCATACATGGTCTTACAAAAAATAAAGAGAAATAATATACAGTGACTTGGAAAAACGTAAGCTTTGTGTAAAATAATCCAGGTTGCGAGCTGCCCAGTAATCTTCGTTAATTTATTGTATTAGTTAATATTCGAACGTGCAACTCTTATATTTGTTTTCATATATTAGAATATCTAATAAAGAGTACCTATACAAATAGTAAAGAGTTTATAAGTGGTAAGAGTCAATTATCTAAATAATTAGTTTTAGTCATTTTGACAATCGTTGACTCAAGTTTAATTCTTGTTAGTAAACTCTACGTTCTGCCTATATTAAAAAGTATCAGAGCAGATTTAGTCCGAATTATTAATTTCTCGGTTATTCGTTTAGATGTCTAGTCTTAACGGCCTCGCCCGGTTATCACTACGTTTATTTCAAGTAACAACTAGATCTGCAAGCTCGGTTGTATTTAAGGAGAGTGTTAAAGTATCTTATATTGACTAAACATGAAACTGTTAAAGAGTTTATAAGTAGTAAGGGTCAACTATTCAAATGACTAGATCTAATCATTTTAACAATAGTTAACCAAAGTCTAATTCTTATTAATGGACTCTACACACTACCTATATTAAAAATTCTAATACCATCCACATATAAATTTTAGATTATTTTCATATCGTATCGATATTTTTCTGAATACTACACGTGAAATCCTTTGTATCGGTTATCCTGTTTTAAGTCTGTTTTATTAAATTTCATCCACACATTTATATAGACTTTACGTAAATATATAGATGAGATTTAATGGAACATAATAAGAATACTATAACCGGAGCAGAAGATCTAATCTCGTTTTTATTCGTTTTTGTCCGGTAGAACTTATTCCTACCACTTCAGAGATTGTATTCGTTATAAAATTGACGAACGCTGGACAAAACAAAACAACATAATATTTAAGAAAAAAAACCCAGCAGTAATAATTGAATTCTTCAACTCAATTGTGCCTTGCATGTGAGAAATTATTTTTGTCAAACTGGAGATTTTAGCTCTCTATTATGTTTTAAGCTGCCATACTGACTTCTTACTAAGGTTGTTTAGCTGTAATATGGGTTTTTTTGCACTTGTGGCCGGAGGTGATTGTGGCCATCGATGTTCTAAAGTTATATCCTGGTTATTAGAAATGTATTGCCTACCAAAATGTTTTGGAGTTACATTTCTATGTCTCTATTAAGACGGCTGGAATTTAGTGAGACGAGGAAATTAATTCACATGCCAATACTGGAGGTAGGCGGAGAAAGAGCTAGTCAATGTATTTCTTCAGCAAACCTGTCCGAAACCCCTGACGTCATTTTGCAAGTTATCTTCGTCTAGCCCTAGCTCAGGCCTTTAAGTTCGTTGCAGCGTAAAATGAGACCTCGAACACCCCAGCTAAGTCAGATTGGAAGATAACAATTTGTGTTGTCTGTGAGAAGCGTTGCAGAAAGCTAAATCCAACAGGCTAACTCAGTTTTACAGAGATGGACATGAACGAAGAACCTAAAGCTCTCTCGACTGCCATAGAAGCGTCTCGATCATTGGCATCCCCACTACGGAAATTCTAGCGAGTTGCAAGAATAAGTGCGAAATTCTGACAAAAATTAGCAAAAAGAAAAAATGCCTAGGCCTCAGGGGAGTAACCCACAGAGCTCCAAACTACGACTCTGCCAGACAAAAGGATGGCACCGCCTACTCGGCACTCGGACATGTCTCAGGAAGATTAGTGAGATCTGAGTTGCGATAGCCCTTTTGTTGCTGTAATCCTACACGAGCCATCCTCACCAAAATTTAAACTCCCAGTCTTGTTGGTGTATAATGACCTGAAAAGGATCGGTGTGAAGCATTATTAAGAAATCATAGACTTACATGAACCCTAAGATGTCATGAATTATAAAGCATTTTCATCCATATTAATGAGGTAGGGAGAGACTAGTACAAAAGTCCCAAATTCGTCACTAATAGTCATTACTAATGATTTATATTCATCACCAAAACGTCGATGTTGGGATATTGTTGCTTAAGTATTGTTCTTTCAAACACAAGAACTTGACAAGCTTTGTTAACTTTGCAGGTAAGTAAATGTAGAAAAATAAGAAGGCAAGATTTTACTTGATTCGATAGTGTATCACTATCTACATCCAAGGTTTTCACTTTTAGTGGTGAATATTTCACTAATTTGAAGGAGAAGAAGAAAACCGATACAAAGATGAGTGTATATTCTACACATACAAAGAGCTTTTCTCACTCTCCTAACACTCACAGGTGTACTCTAGCACTCTCTGAACCTTTTATCACTCTCTAAGATTGAATACAATGAAAGTAGTAAATTGAAGTTTCTGTAAAAATGTATTCTTTGCCTGATGCTCGAACTCTATTTCCTTTTTATAGCTGATGGAGAAGAAGAAGATGGCTTTCGGACAACTGTTGGCTTGTATCAACCCACCTCCATGTGCCTCCCACGTGAGTCACTTATCTCTTTTTTTCTGTCTGTGTTTTGTACTGACGAAACCGCGTTTTATAATGTCTGGAGCTTGTGACAATGTAATATAACAGAGTTTAATTGAGTTCCTTTGCTTCAGACATGTAGTGAAATGACTACACTTTGAGTTTGTTAGCTTCTGACTTGTTTTTGAGTCACATGGGTGTGTCTGTAAGCTGAACCACTTGTGTCTGAAATAGAAACATCGAGAACTCTCTCCTTTCTCTCTTCAACACTTCAGACACCATCACACACTCACTTCTATCTTCAATTTTTCTTGTATTTATGTTGAATCTGAGTGAAGATTGCTACAATATTAGTGATTTTCATCACACTTTGCCTCCTACTCCATCAATATTTGCTCAAATGGAAAAAATCCTAGAGTGATTTGAAAAACTCGAAACCCTAATCTTCGCCTCTTTAGTGAGATCTGTTGAATCTGCCTTTAGAATCAAGGGACTTCCACGATCTGTAAATACTCCTTACAAAAATTAAACTTCTTTTGTGTTAGTGTTTTAGTTCCAGAATAGATGAATTTTTCTCACCTTTTATTTTCTCCAGATTGACGGTTCCCTTGGCGATTTGGTCTTTGACTAAATGCAATCGCACATCTATGTGCTTGGATCATTCATGGAGGAGTGGATCTTGACTCAGGTACCACGCACTTTGACTGTCCCTATATAGTACTGATGTTGTGATTTCTGTGTTAATTTCCTTTAAAATTCCCGATAGCCATGCTAGTTCCTTTACCTTCTATGATTGCATAATACTTTGCTTCTGTAGTTGATAAACTTACCTCTGATTGTTGTTGTGATTTCGAACTTATTGTATTTGCTGATAGTGTAAAAATATATGCTGAAATTGACTTCCTTGAGTCCTTATCTGTTGCATAATCAGCATCCACATTGCCATATAGAGACAGGTAATTGCATTTGATTAGCTCCTTTTTAAGGAAGCATAATCTATAGTTCATTGTTCCAGATATGTATCTGAGAACATTTTTGAGCCCTTGCCAGTGTTCTAAACCTGGATTGGCCATGAACTTACTTAGGATACTAATAGCATAGGCTAGATCAGGGCTTGTGCATAGCATAAGGTACATTAGACATCTAACACCTACATCATAAGGATAGTGAGTCATAGCCTTCTGTTCTTCTTCAGTCTTAGGACACTTATCAGAAACCATATGTAAGTGTGATCCTAAGGGTACTGAAGCAGGTTTATCTTGAATTGAGTTAGGAATTTTCTAATGTAATTCCTTTGAACAAGCCAAAGTTTTCCATCCCTCCTATGTCAGATTATCTAAGTGAGTGCACAAATCAGTCTTAACTTCTTGAATTTTATTCAAGTCCTTCCCTGTAATGATAAGATCATCTATATAGACTAACATAAACACTGCTTTAGCCATTCCTAGATCTTTATAGTATAGGTAGTAATCATATGAGCTTCTGATGAAGTTCATACTAGCAACAACCTCATGGAACTTCTTGTTCCATTGTCTAGGAGCTTGTTGAAGTAAATCACTTGTTAATATAGGAATCACGTAAAGTATACAAAATACATAAGGAGGGGGTTGAATTGTGTAATCTTTTCTAAACTACAAATCTTTTGATATTTCTTGAAAATCCTTTTCAACTATCAAATGAATACCAAAGATACTTTACTAAGGTTGATACGTATTTGAATCACAAGTAATTTTTGTCTAACAACAAGAAAAATAAAGTGTAAGGTTAGAGAATAAACGCCGTGATTTTATACTGGTTCACCCCAAACTTTGGGTTACGTCCAGTCCTTAGAGTTCGTCTAAGATTTCACTATACTTTTCAAAATTTCAAGTATTCTTTCTTCCCTTTCAGGGTCTCTTCAGGTCTTTTTCACAGAGTATTCTTTCTGCTATCTTAGCCTCTCCAGGCTTTAGCCTTTTCTTTCTCTCACTAGAAAGATATTGTTTAGCTTTTTGTTACAGTAGTATTTGCTCTTTTGTTTCGCAGTTCGAATACAGAATTTTTCTAATTAAAACAATAACTAGTTCTCTCAGTCTTCGACTAGGACTAGTATTTATAGCCTAAATCTCCAACTTCTTCTAGAAAAAAAACTGCTTCTTGTTTCTTCTAGAAACTGTTATTTAGTTTAGTTCTGTAACTAACTCCAACTAACTAACTGTCTGACGTTCTAGTGTATCTTCTACTTTGTATCGTCTGATTTTGTCGCTTCGTCTATGATGACGTGTCGTCTGTGTTTTGCTTCTTAAGTGATGATGTGTTGTCTGTGTTTTTCTTCTTCTGTGTTTTTGTGCTTCTTACATTTTTTTGCACACTTAACAAACATATCAAACCAGTTCATTTATTTCTAAGATTATTATTATTTGATTGTCACCAAAATTAATAGAAGTGAAGTCTTCATGACTTAACAATCTCCCCCTTTTTTGATGATAACAAATAATCATAATTTTATAAAGATAAAATGAAATTTAGATGAATATTATTCAGACGAATAACGAGAAAACAAAACATAAGAAATGCACATGCATATATGAAATATATATATGATATACGTAGTCACAAAAACTTGTCTACTTTTCTATCTTCTCTTCTTGTCTCCCCATATGCTTTCTTTCTTCTTCTCTTCTCCCCCTATTTGTTATTAATCAAAAATTTCAATGAAGATGCTATATAATTCTAGAAAACATATGTTGCATATCAGTGCGGATCATCTTGAGGTCTTATTCAATAGTAACCTGTAGATATGCTACTTCCTCATAAAGATCACCTACTGAGTCACTCAGGTCATCAACCTTAGTATGAATTTCTTAAATTTCTTTTGCTAAAGCTTCTTGAATTTCCTACTGTGTGTGACTAGCTTCCTCCAAAACAACAGTAGAATCTTGTTGTGTTTCACTCGGTGGATGGAAGTTTTTAACAACAGATGGTTCTAAAGGTAAAACATCTAAATCTATGATTTTGATTGTGGGATGTTTGAAGGTTTGTTTTCCTTCTGGGAGATCAAGATCATCAGGTATAGGTAGTTTAGGAACAAGTTGTCTAAGAAGGTGTAACAATTCTTTAATTGACGGTATGAAACTTAAAGGTCTAAAATGTATGATCAAATGCACAAAGGTCTCTATGTTGAAATTAATACCTTCAACCATGATAGTTTTGTATTGTTCTTTTGTCACTTTTTCAACTACCTTGAAGTTTGCATCTATGGTAGAAACTCTAAACTGACTTCCTGATGGTTTTGAGATATGATGTGGAACATAGATACCTCTAGGTTGAGCTACATTGCATG
Organism: Erythroxylum rufum; assembly: GCA_027478365.1. Classification (NCBI taxonomy): domain Eukaryota; kingdom Viridiplantae; phylum Streptophyta; class Magnoliopsida; order Malpighiales; family Erythroxylaceae; genus Erythroxylum; species Erythroxylum rufum. The sequence goes on along the minus strand of JANIHZ010000009.1, from coordinate 11,122,167 downwards.
CATCATCTATGTTCTTCATAATTGCTTGAACCTGATCTTCTGTAAGATCATCTTGATTTCCTTCAAGGAACAACTTCTTTTTCCCTTTTTCTTCATTTCGCACAAAGTTTGAAGATCTCGGTTGTATATTTAGCCCAATTTTGATCAATGTTTTGCTTGTAATCAGATAAATTGTATACTGATCCTTTGACATCTTCATTGGATATGGTTCTGTCTTTTTATCTCGTAGAATACCATATAGTCTTCTTTCTTCATGATTTAAAAGATGTATTAATTGATCATTGATCAGCATAGGGTCGACTTGTACCTTGACTAACTTTTTCGAAGGTTCTCTTATAATAATTGAGTTTCTACTTTGAACAGGTACCGATTCTTCTATAACCTTCATTCTCAAATCCTTCTTGCTGATAGGTTGAGAAGAATTGTAACATGCCAATTGGTGTTCAATTGTCTTTGTCTTCTGTTGAACATCAGATAAAGAACTCTTTTTCTAACTGGGCTTCTGCTTATTTGGTTCTTCTGCCAGTTTAGAAGAAAGTTGTTAGTGAGGCTTCTTCCTCTCAAACACTAGTTTCCTCTTAATTTCTGTCTCTTTAGATGATTTTGCTGGTTGACTATGCAAAATTGAGACCATTGATCTAGTAGCCTGGCGTGCTTTCTTTGGCTTTTCAGAATCTTCGCCAAGAGACAAACCTTTCTATTTATTCTGTTCTTATTGACATAAGGTCAATAGTCTTGGTGACCTTCTTGATTGTTCAGATTTTTTAGAATGAAGTGTCTCTCCCTTTCTCTTCAATGACACTTGTTGTGCTAATTGTATAACTTGGCTTTCTTCTCTCTGTGAAATCATCTTAGCTTTTATTGATACATCTAACGATTTCTCTGTCTTTCCTTCTGTAGATGTTCTCCTTGTGGGTTGAGGTTTTGTCTTTCTTGTAGGTGTAACACTTTCACTCCTGCTCCGTCTCACTATATGCTCCCCCTTAGACCTTGCTTTCAGCGTAGAACCTATATCTGCCTTGTCTTCAATCTTTAATCCCATTCTATTAATAGTGGTTGCATTAATGATGCTTTTCACATCCATCTTCATCCTGTTCCCTCTGTTGAGAAGGATTCCAAAATCTCTAAAAATCCTTGTTAACAGCACACCATACGGTAAAGGGCTAGAATCTCTTTTTCACTTCATCATGTACTTCAAAATTAAGTACGAAAGATTAAAAGGTTGATGATTGAGTAGATGAAACAAACATTGTTCATCGATTGTTATCACAACGTGCTTCAAGCCTGATCTTGGTAGAACACAATGAAAAAGTGGAGAATGTAGAACCCTAGCCTTTGGAACAAGAGTTGACACCTTCTTGTCTCTTGGATCACTACTTCCATATAGTTGTTGATTGATGTGTGCTTTATCTACATAGCCTTGAGTTATCCATTTTGTATTATGAGACAACTTTGCTTCAATATATGGACACTCACTGACCTTCTCGATTAAATCCAGTGCCACGATAACTGACAATCTATCTACCATTGATACTAAGGTGTCGTCTACCACCTTTGCATTCTTCCAAAACTCATATAACT
>JANIHZ010000009.1:10998565-11009100 GCA_027478365.1 Erythroxylum rufum | reverse complement strand
ATCAGATAGCTTTCGTCTGCTTTTCATTTATCTGTATTTTGTTTTATCATCAAAACTTATTAATCTCGTAAAGTCATTTGACTTAACAAGGAGAATGTGTGGGCTTACATGATGGATGGTTATGAGCTTAGGCCCATTTTGATTGGGTAGTCCATATCATGCCATTATAGTAACCATATATATATATAAGTTATATTTATAAGACCATCTAAGTTAGATGAGACCTTAGTCAAACCCCGCACTTAAAATATTAAAACTAACGCCTTCCTTTAATGTGGCAAGAACCAAGGTCCTTTTAAAGTTAGAGTTATTGGGCAAACCCAAGCTTGCTCTACACGGACATGTTCGAACTATGGAAATAGGATTTGTAGGTTAATGGGTCGATTTTAACTAGAAGAGTTTGTTGGATCCTGTTTTCGGAAACCAACTCTTGCGGACTCATACATCTATTGGACCCTGTTTTCGAAATTCAACTCTTGCTCTGATACCATCCATGTTGGACCTCGCTTGTTTCCAGAGTCCAACTCTTCAGAAAATCGTGAAACGCGTGAGTGTGCATATTACCTTGAAGGGTTATTACATTGAACCCTTATTAGACATTATCAATTCATCTTCATTCTCATAACATCCAAAAAAAAAATTCTCACAATTTGTTCAATGGCGTGCCCACACAGATCAGTCACCATACTCAAACTCATTTCTCCTAATTTGTAAACAGAATTTGGAAATCTTCAAACCAGAACTTCAATTTTAATTCTTCAAATAAATCATAGCTCTAAGTCTCAAGTTTGCTTTGAATCAAGAACCATCTTAATCGGAGCTCTATAGATCAAGATATACTTTAAAAGCTAAAGGGTGTTCATACCCTACTCATGCTCTCCCAACCGATTCCTCATTTTCATTCCCTAAAACTTTCTCAAATTAACTCCAAAAGATACCAATTTTCCTTGAGAGATAGATACATGGCTTAAGAATCTATTGCTTCAAGAATCACCTCATTTGGAGGTCGGATGAGGAAGTTATGATCAAAAGAATCGAACATGTTTAAGTCCTCAATCATGCAGTGACATGTCTTGGTGCGATTGTCATAACCTTCACCCCAATTGTCGGATTGGTTTCGTTCTTGGACCATTGGAAAGAAGACTTCAAGCTCTAAAACTTTCTTGAATACAACAAAATGAGATTATGCCTTTAAAGGGTCAAAACTCATGATTTACTGAAGCTATCTCGTGAATGTCCGTTTAACGGACATGCATGTCTGTTTAACGGACATAGACTGGCTTAGGAGCACTTTTTCACCTAAGAAGGTTCGTTAAACAGACATCAATTCTGTTAAACAGACATGGGCGACGCTAAGGGTCCTTTTTGACCCATAAAGGTCCATTAAACGGACATGGGGGTTCCCAAAACCCCTCCAAGCCCCTCCAATGCTTCCTACATCCAATCTAACATCATATTCACTTAATATCTCCCCAAATTCAACTCTTCTAGTGTCAAATCACTTAATAACAACTCAAACACCAAATTTATCTCATAAAACTCTCAAATCTCCATCCATTTGATTCATTAAAACAACAATTTCATATCATTTATCATAGCTGTCACATACACACACCCTATGTAACATCACAACTTGTAATGATCATATCTTTTCACTCCGGTATCCAAAAATTACAAGCTTTATAGCTTTGGAAAGCTATAAAGACAAACTAGAACTTAAATAAAGACAACTTGGTCAGCATCATCATATATTAATACAGAATTTCTCCTGAAATCAGTATACACAATTTAGCCTCATGAAAACTTGAAATTTATCCCAACTTTACTTCCTTAACTACACTTCATTCATAACAATTCAACTACCAATTAGAATTTATCAAACTCTCAACCTCAATTCATTTGACTCTTCATATTCAACAACATCTCATGATTCATAACATTCCTATCTTCCTTTTTCCATGGTGTCTCACTTATACATATATAACAATAGCTCATGTTCAAGATTCATCATCTCAATTTGCTAACTTCCTCAAGTGCACCTAATCCCAACTTAACCTCATTCATTTTTAAATCTTAGCTCATTTGACTTGTCGCATTTAGCTACATCTCATCATTCAAAATTCCTATGTGTCTTTTCTATAATATGTGTATATATATATACATATATACCAACCATTCATGCTCAACATTCATCATAGTCATCCATATACAAATTTTTCATGTCCATACACAAGTCCATTTTTCATTAACCTCATAAAATAAGAGTTTTACAAACTTTAATGGCATTTCAAGCCATAATGCATTAATATTCCCAAAATCCCCAAATACAACAAAAGATAAAAATCCCATGATTCTCAACATATGCCTAAAAGTCTTATTTTTACATCAATCCAACTTAAAAAAATAACATATGCATAAACAAACAATTGCCTTGAATTTCTTTTATCCGATCTCTTTCTCATCACCTGGAGATGAGAATGAAAGGGGGTGAGCTTAACGCTCGTGGGTAATAAGTTTATAGCCATGAAATAAGCAAAAACCATTGAAATATTTATTTCCCTTGTAAAGTTCAAATTGAAATCCATGTCACGTAATTTCAAAATTCACAAATTATCAAGCAATTCATAAACATCATAAGTCATGAATTCATGGAAACTTGTCACAAATCATACACATAAGCACATCAGAAATGGTTTGGGTAGGTCTATATTCATGACGCACTACACATTCCCATATAATAGTCCTATGTAGCCGTAAACCTGAGGGAGTCCTTGAAGGAGCTCTGTGCCACTAGCGGGCAGGCGGGAGAAGCCTATTCTTGGGTCAACGTGCACGTGACGGTTCTTGGATAGACTACCAAAACCCACATAACATGTAATCATGACTTGCAAAATGATTGCCCAAATGGCAAAATTTTGGAATCTTGTTTTTCATGAACATGCAATTTTTCGAAAATCTTTTCATGTAGTAATTCATAATTCATCAACCAAATTCACATAGGAATTTCTCAAATCAATCAAAAGCAATGAATGCAACAAGTGTAGCAATTTCTCACATCAATCACAAACAATAAAAGCAACATTTAAGAAGCCATTGAAATCATTTTATTTTATTGATTTTTGAAATCACATTAAAGGCTCATTACTTAAATTATAAACATGAAAACCCACCTTGTAGTTCCTTGCTTATACTTGACTCAAATTGCATCCCTTTGTCTTTTCTTGATTCCTCTTGCATCAATCCCCTTCACCAATGGCAAAATCCCTAAATCAAATAGTGATTTCAATTGGAGAAACCCTAAGAACATAATCACCACAATTGACCTTAGAAAACTTAAACCCATGCCATTCTTAAGCTATCTAAACCAAAACTCCTTTCAAAAACTCAACAAATTACAAAAGCCCTTACCTTGGATCTTCCCCAAATGGTGATTTTCTTGGCTCATATGGAAGCTCTCATCTTCTTTTATCTTTTTCCTTCATGAATAAACTTCAAATCCATCTTGAATGCTTAGAAAAATCCAACCCTAGCATGGCTTTCCTTCTTCTCTCCTCTTCTCCACGATCTCCCTCTCATTTCTCTCTTTTCTTGTCATTTTCCTCTCAATTTCGTTCACCACTCTTCCTTATAAGCAAACCCATATGTCTTATTTACCATAATGCCATTAATGAGTGGAAAATGACCTTTATGCCCTTATATAATAGCCTTGCAACTTACACACTTAAGTGGTCTTCCCAATTTGCCCTCATGCAATCTTACCACCTTAATTCAATTTAATCCATGTCATATGATCTTACTCCAATTAACATGCTAATTAATCATATTAACATGCTAATTAATTCCACAAAAATACTCTATTATGACCTCAAAATTTATTTAAATCATGCTTAACTCCTTCCAAAAATCAACACCTTTTCTGATCATGCAATTGAAGGAATTTGTTTGCACTTCCTTCTAGAGAAATGTTCCTCATTTTCTTAATTTTCTAATGAAATCAAAACCATTCAATTTGGTTTAGAATTCTGACAGTTATACACCAAACAATTCGGACTGTTCTTATACTGAAACAATATTCTATGCTCAACTTCCATCTAAAAATTGAAATTCTTAGAGACTAAATTAGAACTTAATTTCATCAAACAATTTGTAGTCTTATCTTTCTAGTTTACTCCAAATCAAGAACCATCTCATTTGGATAACTAGAGATCAAGTTATGGCTAAAACACCAGAGCATGCTTAATGAACAAGTTTCAGTTACATTTTCTAGCTTTTAACTTCCAATATTTCACATATAATCCATCTTGTATCTAAACCATCTTTTCTATTTCTTTTCAATTTCATACTTGCTCCTCTTCTTTATCCATGAATAATTGCTAATAATTTCTCATTTAACAGTCCTAACTATGAAGAAAGGTTCGGGGTCCAACATTTCTAGTTGGTAAATCAAGCAAAGCTAAAGGGGAAGAGTAGGAGAAGCACTAGAAGAGTTAGTTGGCTAATTTCAAGGTTTGTGACTACTCTTAGTTTAATTTCTGTTTGTGTATGTTTGAATGTGTACAGATATTGATTTGGACATGGAATGGTTGCTGGAATGGTGTCTTGGCGTTACTTTGCATGGAATTGGTTGAATATGAAAAGAGAGTAAAGTTTAGTGAAATTCTATCTTAGGTTCATTTAAACCATTCCCATTGTTTTAGCCATAACTCTTCCTACAAACATCCAAATTGTGTGATTCCACTTGGATATGAAACTTGATACATATAAATAAAAATATATAGAAGATACTCGGGCCTAGTTTGGATTGAATGACATTGGAAATTGAGATTGAAAATGGTGACCTAATGTTGCCCTTCTTTTAGAGCAGCTTGTGATGTTGGGTGCATTTCTTATGATTTATAGAAGAATTAAAAGCCTAATGTGAAATTTTTCTATGTAAAAATTACATAAAAACTATAGATATGAATTTTGAACAGGTGACATGATAAGGAAGAAATCCTCCCCTTCGTGTGATTTGCTTCTGGACTGATTTGTTTGCCCATTTTTATACCCACATAGTGGGGAGATATTTCTTCCCACCATGTTCCCCTCGATTCCCCACTGTGTTCCTATCCCAAATTGCACTATTTGAATTAACCACTTCCGATTTTTACCGTATCACATCTGAACCTTTTCACATGTTTATGAAACTTTGCAAACACCTACAAATAAATGAAATATCACTTACCGTATGTGAATTGGGTGATTAAATATTGAAATTTATAATTGAACATAACGCATGTTAAAAGAAATTTACATGTATATAGATGATTTATATGAATATTTATTTCTTATATGTGTATAGTATGACTATACAAGTTTACACATTAATTTTATGAATATAATTAAGTACAATTTAACATGTTTTATATTTAAATGATGTATAGAGTATATAAGTATGTTATTGTACATTGAGAAACACGACTGAACAAAACATATAAAAAATCAATCAGATGAGTACATATGATTTGTATACTATTCTAATGGTTGTAAGTTATGACTTGCATGAATGAACTTAAATATAGACTTTATGATTTTAAATGAATATCATATAGCTCGTTGTAACGCTAGTCAGAATAAACTAGACTACTGCTACAGCAGTGGTGAGTCTAGATCGATCCCATAGAGAGTATATGTAAACTCATTGAAATGAAATTAATCAGTATTTAGGTTTTTGGGGTGTTTTTGGTTTTTAAAAAAAGAAAATAAAATAAAGCTAAATTAACTAACAAAAGCAATTTGAAGAAAACATCTAAAAATGATAAAAGTGGGGAATTCAATAGAGACCCGATTCTTTGGTTCAATCTCAGCCTACACCCTAATTAAACATATTTCAATGGTTTGTTATTCTCAAACCTCTCTTAACAACTATTAACCGTGGGTTAATAATCAACCTGAGTTTTCCCTTAGGTAATATTTAATCAAGATACGATCGTTAATTAAACCTAACCACTAAATAACCTAGGATATGACCTCTAGATTTAATTAGGTAGTAGAATGATGAATTAGGAAAAATCAAGGAAACAACCAAATACGATGCTTCATTTAACTTAGGTTATGTTATCTATAATGATTACGAATCATTAGTTACTACACATAAATTTCAAATATAACAATTACAAATTGAAATTCAAGCAATAGGTTTGCAAATAAATGATCCAACACATTAAAATCATCTTTTCACAATACCCAAATCCATACACATCGAATAACATAAACAATTTCTAAAGAGAGAAAGAAAGAACAAAACAATGGAAAAATAAACTTAACTGGGTTGACGTCGATGTCACCTCTGAACAAGTGTCAGGTTATCTAGCCCTCCATGGGTCTCTCAAAGTTAAGAGCTACCATAGCCCTCTCCATGCTCTCCCGAAGCACCTTTGGTTATCCCTTCTTTCATAAAACCTTCGCTCTGTCATCATATGTCTATTTATATTATAAACTAGGGTGATAAGTGTAAGAGTCATGGCCATGACATGTTGAGTCATGGGAGTCACGCCCATGCAAGGTGAATCACAGCCATGACATATTGTGCTATGGGCATGCACCATTAGTCACGCCCATAACACTTTTTGTCATGACTGTGACTTGCATTCTCATGACTTTTCTCTTTATCTTCATGCATTTTCTTGTCTGCTCATACTTTAATCCTTCTTCGTATTCCATAGAGACAAAGGATTGTGGATATTCAGAAAAAGGCTCAAATGTAGTGCTTTCGACTCACTTTAGTTCCATCACTTCCGAATTGTGCCTAAAACCACATATGAACTAAAGTGAGTATCATAAGCATTTTCATAGCAATAATCATTAAGTGTTATGGAATAAATTCATAATCAATTAAGAACATGTCAATTTCCCCCACAATTAGCTTTTGACTGTCTTTGGGAAAAACATTAAAATTAAGCTCATAGACCCAAAACATTTACTCATTTCCCTTATGTAAGATGAATGACTTTAAAAAATCATAGCAAGAACTTAACACTCCAAGCTTTTACTCATGATCAATCAACATTCATCATCTTTGGAAACCAAGCAATCTAATGGTAGACTTGGAAAATGTGTTTAAACAAGATATGCTCAAATACACTCAAATACCATTCATAAGCAAGACATTCCATAACTTTGAGTATCATTTTTTTCTCCACCACTAAGGTTCACATACAAAATTATGGATCAAAGGACTTTTCAAGGTTGCAATGTGGGTAAAGGTAAGGTTAGATGTATTTTGGTAAAGTAGAATGAAAGCCATCAAAGCTAGTGAAACAAAGAAACACTAAATGTGACATCAAGTATAAAAACCAACATTCCCTCACAATTGTGTACATCAACTATGATGAATGCAAAAACGATGTTTCACAACTTAAACTCAAGCTCTCTCATACAAAACACATGAAGCATAACTAATCAAAAGGGATCACTTATAAGGATTGATGATAGCAATACATTGAACTATAATGAGTGAACCTTCCAAGCCAATGTCTACCTCATATTCAACTAATCAAATAACCCATTTAATATAACTTTAGAAGGATGCATTAATTACGAATAACTTTTCAAACCACATATGCATTTCCTGCTCGATACATTTAAGTAAATATTTTTTCCTATTCCTTTTTCTTTTATTTTCTTCTCTTTTCTTTTACTTTTCTTTTTCTTTTTTCCTTCTCTTTTCTTTTGCTTTTCTCTTTTATTTTTCTCCAATGAAAATTAAAAGAAACTATATCAATATAGGAATTGCAATGATAAGACATAAAATAACATCCCAACATTATAACCAACCCACATATATGTACACCCCTATACTTATACTTTTGTATATCCACAAACTTAACAATCATAAATGTTCAACTAGCTTTAAGGCTTAGAAAGGACATTTGGTTAGGGATAGAGCATGTAATGTGTTTAATAGACAAAGTATAAGAGGTGTCTCATTTTGGTTAGGGATCGCAAGCGTATAGGTCACGATTATAGTATAAGAGGTGTCAATCCCACAAGGAAGGAGATTAATCTATTCCTAGAAAGATATGACTAAAAATAAACAATGCAATGGGAAGTAAATATGAGAATTGAATTCAAGTAATTAAATTAGAAGTTAAACATGAAGCAATTAACAATTGAGCAACAAGCACGCACAATGTAAATTAGCAAGTTCTGAGAAAGGGGATTTACTTATCATTATTGCTAAGCTAGTTGATTATGTGTTAATGGAGGGTTGGCTCTAGATGATCCTATGGTTGATTACTCTCTCTCGAGTTATAACCATTAACACTAATTTATGTGTTAATGGAGGGTTAGCTCTAGATGATCCTAGGGTTGATTACTCTCTCTCAAGTTATAACCATTAACGCTTATTTATAAACACAAATTGGATTATAAAATTTACGATCTCTCAATTAACAAATTATCCTAAACCCTAATTAAAGCTAAAGTATTCTAATAAACTATCGGAATATCACACGAGATCTCTCTCTGCACAATTACCAATATGATTCGTCACGATTTCTATTAAATGATCTAACCCTCATTAATCCGATTTAATCATTTTCATTCAGTTCACCCTCTCAGTTTGTTACCGAATTATGGAAGAATGCAATCAAATCACAACATTCATCCAATAAACATAATTAACTAAATTATCATTAAATCAAAATAAAATCCCGAAGAAGAGTTAGAACATCATCAACATTCTACCATCTATCATCATAAAATCCATCCTAACTTTATACATGAGTTAAATTGAAACGAAAAGGAAATAAAAACTTAGAACGGATGATCTAGGAAGGCATTAGTGTCGGGAAACCTCCTGATTTGGGAAGCACGTCGAGACCGCTTCTTCTTCCTCTTCCTTCTGACTTTCTCTTCCTCTTTCTCTCTTAGGGTTTCCAAAAGTGGCTGCACGAAAAACCCCCCTTTCTTTTATTTTGTTGTTCTTTAAATAGTCTCTTATGTTTTGGGTAACCCCTCAATTTATAAGCATTTGGGCGTCTGCCTGAGGTAGGCCACAACCACGACCCTACAGGCCAAGATCATGGCTCACTTTTGAGCGTTCTATCACAATCGTGGCTAACATCTGAGCCTTCTGTCAATATCGTGGCATGTAAGCCACGATCGTGGGCCATTCCTAGAGCTTCTGTCACGATTGGCCACAATTGTGGGCTATTGTTTTGGCCCGAATGTCTTCCGAAAGTCCTCCGTTCTTCGATATTGACCCTGAAACACTAGCAAACACATCAAGTTACTACAAAAACATAATATTTAAGCTCAAAAGCTTGTACTAACCCCTAAAACACTTAAAACACACATAATTAACAAACTAACACAATTCTAACCTAAACACAACTAAATGATCAAATTAACAGCTAAATACATATCAAACTATGCCCTAAAACATGATGTAATTTACACTTATCACATCCCCACACTTAAATATTTGCTTGTCCTCAGGCAAATAGAGCAACAAACAATACAAAATCACAAAGCACAAAGCACACAATGCAATAATGAGACATTGGCTTCAACTTCATTGTTAAGTCATTAAATTGCATTTATTTTGGACTTAATATTCGTTGATGTGTTGAAATTATTATCCGAATTTAATGGAATTGTTTCATAATTGTTTACAGATGGTTTTCAACACCTTAGGGACGAAATAGGATCAAAAAGATGCAAAAGAAGGAAGGAAATCCGAAATCCCCAAATTGACAGAAATTCAGTGACTAAGCGTGGGCACGCCTAAGGATGGAATAATTCTGCAGATAAAATTCTAGAAGTCAATTTCAAACAAAACACAATCTTTAAAGATTATCTTGCCATCTTTCAAGGGAGTCACCTACCGAAAATAGAAAAGTACCTTATCTGGACAAAATCAAGAGAGGATAACGAAGAGATTAACATAAAAAAGGGAATTGGGCTGATTTACGTAGATACATATTAGGTTTTAGAATAGGGTTTTTGGTGGATTTTAAGGGTTGCACTTTTCTGGTTTTGTTCTTTACGTTTTCTGCACAATTTTAATTAGTGTTTTCATATTTTTCATCAAAGGACCAGGGATGGAGACTTATTACTTTGTTATTTCTTCTGTTTTCAATTCAATTATAAGTAGCTAAATTTCTTATCTTGGTTGAGGGGATCCATGTTACATGTTATTATGGTGATATGTTTTGAATAGAATTCATGTTGTTAATGAACATTGGATATCTTCAGATCTATTCTTTCTAGTTGAATTCGTTGGTTTCTAGGTGCGCAACTAGAGATTAATTGGTTCAATCGCTAGATTACCGGAATATGACGTTCAGTTTCGATAATCATAAGTAGCAATTAGGATTAACTTCTCTACGTTAGAGTCGGAAATTCTAAGAAGATATTCACTTGATTGATTGCATGTCGTACATGTATTTCACTGGCTAATTGGTTCTTGATTCGTAATGCTATTATTCAATTACACCTATGATCGTATCTAGGTTATTGTTTAATAAGAATGCTAGGATACATGTTTCTAG
>JANIHZ010000009.1:10987705-10998465 GCA_027478365.1 Erythroxylum rufum | reverse complement strand
AATTGTTGAAAATGAAAATGAAATTATGAATGTTTTGTGATTGTTGGAAATAGAAATAAAATTATGAATGTTTTGTGATTGTTGAAATTAGAAATTATTGAAATATAAATAAAATTATGAATGTTTTCTGATTGTTGGAATTGGAAATTATTGGAAATGAAAATGGAATTATGAATATTTTGTGATTGTTGAAATTGGAAATTGTTAGAAATGGAAATAGAATTATAATTGTTTTGTGATTGTTGGAATTAAAAATTGTTAGAAACAGAAATGGAATTATGAATATTTTATGATTGTTGGAATTGAAAATTGTTGCAAATGAAAATGAAATTATAAATGTTTTGTGATTGTTGGAATTGAAAATTGTTAGAAATGAAAATGGAATTATGAATGTTTTGTGATTGTTGGAATTAAAAATTATTGGAAATATAAATGAAATTATGAATGTTTTGTGATTGTTGGAATTGAAAATTGTTAAAAATGGAAATGAAATTGTGAATATGTTGGAATTGTTGGAATTGAAAATTGTTAGAAATGAAAATGAAATTATGAATGTTTTATGATTGTTGGAATTGAAAATTGTTGGAAATGCAAATGAAATTATGAATATTTTGTGATTGTTAGAATTGGAAATTGTTGGAAATGAAAATAAAATTATGAATATTTTGTGATTGTTAAAATTAGAAATTGTTAGAAATGAAAATAGAATTATAATTATTTTGTGATTGTTAGAATTGAAAATTATTAGAAATGGAAATAAAATTATGAATATTTTGTGATTGTTGGAATTGAAAATTGTTGGAAATAGAAATAGAATTATAAATGTTTTGTGATTGTTGGAATTAGAAATTGTTAGAAATAGAAATAAAATTATGAATATTTTGTAATTGTTGGAATTGAAAATTGTTGGAAATGAAAATGGAACTATGAATGTTTTGTAATTATTAAAATTGGAAATTGTTAAAAATGGAAATGAAATTATAATTGTTTTGTGATTGTTGGAATTGAAAATTGTTAGAAATGAAAATATAATTATGAATATTTTGTGATTTTTGGAATTGAAAATTGTTGGAAATGAAAATGAAAATTGAAAATTGTTGGAAATGCAAATGAAATTATGAATGTTTTGTGATTGTTAGAATTGAAAATTGTTAGAAATTAAAATAGAATTATGAATATTTTGTGATTGTTGGAATTGAAAATTGTTGGAAATGAAAATGAAATTATTTATGTTTTGTGATTGTTGAAATGGAAAATTGTTATAAATGAAAATGGAATTATAAATGTTTTGTGATTGTTGGAATTGAAAATTGTTAGAAATGGAAATGGAATTATAAATGTTTTGTGATTGTTGGAATTCAAAATTGTTAGAAATGGAAATGAAATTATGAATATTTTATAATTAGAATTGAAAATTGTTGAAAATTGTTAGAAATGAAAATGAAATTATGAATGTTTTTTGATTGTTGGAAATAGAAATGAAATTATGAATGTTTTGTGATTGTTGGAATTGGAAATTATTGAAAATAAAAATGATATTATAAATATTTTGTGATTGTTGGGATTGAAAATTGTTAGAAATAAAAATGGAATTTTGAATGTTTTGAATATGTTGGGAATAGAAATTGTTACAAATGTAAATTGTTGATGTATGTTTTGTGTTATTATATACGTTGAATGTTTTGAATTGTTAGCTTTTGACTTATAGTAATTTGTGTTCTATAAATTTAAATTGTGTAATGTAATAATATAAAATGAATTATATTATATAAAATGGATATGCATATTGTGTACTGAAATTATGCGTTATTATTTTTATGTGTACAGATAAATGAAAGAAAGTTGAAGTATTCCTGATCAACCCACTTCAAAAAGATACAATGATCTAGTTTGGGTTCATGCTGCATTAGATCTTGGTATGAAGAACTATACTATTTGCTTGTTTTGTAATAAACATTTGAAATGTGAAAAAAAATCATCCTATAAAAAAAACATTTTGCTGGGGTTAAAAGAGATGTGAAAACTTATAAAAAAAAGTAAATTATGATGTAAAATGACGGATGAAAACATTGCTTGATAAATATTAATATGAGAAAGATAGAAGAGAAATGTTGAATTTTGAAAGTGATAGTGGAAGTTTATTTTCTAGTTTCCGTGGTAATTTTGGAAATGTTGAAGATGAAAGTGGTAATGGTAGTGTTCCATCTCAAGCTCAAGAAGAAGTATCTGAATCTGATTTGAGGAAGAGAAAAAAGCAGGTGATTAGTTTCTTTCTATCACGAACAACTCCTAAAGCCTAACCTTTAATTCGTAGTGCAATATAATCAAGAGATGCGGCTCACAATGTCGATATAGCAATAGCTAGATGGTGGTATGATAAAGGTTAGTTATTCAATGCTTATTAGTCTTATTATTATCAACCTATGATGGATGCAATAGCCTCTTATGATCCAGGATACAAAGGTCCTTCGATTGATGACTTAAGATGTAAACTTTTGAGTTATGTTGTTTCTGAAATTAGAAGTTATTTAGATGAAAGAAAAGTAAATTGGGATACTTATAGATGTTCAATCATGTGTGATGGTTGGACAAATAGGAGGCAAGAGCCAATTATAATTTTTTTGCTTTATTATTCAAATGGTTATATGTTTTTGAAATCTATTGATGATCTAACTTTATTAGAAATATTGAGACTTTATTTGCGAAATTTGATGAAGTTATGAATGAAGTTAGGTCGGAAAATATTGTTAAGTTTATTACTAACAATGATTCCGCTTATAAAGCGGCGGGAAAAAAGTTGCAGAATACGTATAATTCATTTTTTTGGACTACTTGTGTTGCACATTACATTGACCTAATGCTGGAAAATATAGAAGATTATAGGTATTTTTCTGTTATTGATGAAATCATGCAGAAAGCTAAAAAGGTGACAGTTTATTTATACTCTTGCATGGGTATTGAATTTGATGAGAAAGGAATTTATTAATGGTAGAAATTTGTGTCGTCCTGCTGTCACAAGATTTGCCACAAATTTCTTATCACTTCAGTCTTTTGTTTTGATTAAAAAAAAAGTTAAGATAAATATTTATAAATAATAAGTGAATTGCATCTCAACATGTTAGGTTTAATATTGAAGTGGAGGTTTGTAATATTATACTGAAAGAGAGAATTTTGGTCTCAATTTTAATTTGTTATCCGAATTTGTTATCCTTTGGTAAGGGTGTTTCGCTTGGTTGATAGTAAAGGAGAATCAACAATGAGTTATATTTTTAATGTTATGGAGAGAGCGACGGAAGCAATCAAGGTCAATCTGGAACATAGGCATTATTTATATACACCATATTTTGTAATCATTAATAAGAGAAGGAAAAGATAACAAAAGTAATGTTATAAATAAAATAAAGTGATAATTAATTTTCAACAAATAAGAAAAAAGGAAATAACTAATACTTAGAGAAAGTTTTACTCCTTGTCGAATATCAATCGGCATTCCAAAATTTTCATAAGACAATTTGTAAAGTTCCATTTGTGAACTTAAAAAATCTTGCATCGTGTCAATACTAACAATTGTTGTAGTAGTTAAAAGCATTCTTTTATTAACTTCAGTTTGCTTAATAAGATCTAGTCTAAAATAGACACTATAATTTAAAAATGCTTCAGCTAAAAACAATGAAGAAAGTTGTCTTTCTTTTCCCTAATTAATGATTGAAAGATATGATGTATATAAAAAAGACTTATATTTCAGATTGGCCTTGATTGTTTCCGTCGCTCTCTTCATGGCATCAAAAATATAACTCATTGTTGGCTTTTCGTTATTATCCGCCAAGTAAAGCACCAGGCTCACAAGCTCGGATAACAAATTGACATTGGACCAAAATTATCTATCTTTCAGTATAATGTTACAAACCTCTACTCCAGCATTAGACCTAGCATTCTGAGATGTAATTCAGTTATCATCTGTAAACAATTGTCTTAACTTTTTCTTCATCAATATAAAAGACTTAAGTGATAAGAAGTTTGTAACAAATCTTGTCACAGCAGGACGATACAAATTCCTACAATTGGTAAATTTCTTTATCGTCAAATTCAATACCCATGTACGATTATAAATGAACTTTGTCACCTTTTTAGCTTTCTGCATAGTTTCATCAATAACAGAAAAATACGTAGGATCTCCTATATTCTCTAGCATTAGGTCAATGCAATGTGCAACACAAAAAATAAATTATACGCATTCTGCAACCTTCTTTCTGCCGCTTTATAAGCGGAATTATTGTCAGTAATAAAGTGAACAATGTTTTCCGGCCTTACTTCATTCACAACTTTATCAAATATCGCAAACAAAATCTCAGTATTTCTAATAAGGCTAAATGCATCAATATATTTCAAAAACATAGAGCCATTTGAAGAATAAACCAAAAATTTATAATAGGCTCTTGTCTCCTATTTATCTAACCATCACACTTGATTGAACATCCATAAGTACCCCAATTCACTTTTCTTTTAGTCAAATAACTTCTAATTTCAAAAACAGCACAGCTCAAAAGTTTACCTCTTAAGTCATCAATTGAAAAACCTTTATATCCTGGACCATAAAGATTATTAAATCCATCATAAATTGATTTATGATGGATGTAATAATAAAACTAAGAGCATTGAATAACGAACCTGTATCATACCACCATCTAGCTACTGTCATATTGACATTGTAATTCGCATCTCTTGATTGCATTGCACTACGAATTGAAGGTTGGGCTCCAGGAGTTGTTCGTAGTGTGAAGAAACTAGTCACCTGTCTTCTTCTCTTCCTCACATCAGATTCTTCTTGAGTTTGAGATGAACCACTACTACTTCCTAAGCAAGCTGAAATTTGAAATTTGAGTTTTTAGGGTAAAATTTGTAATTTGGTCCTCCACATTTCTGAAAGCCACGGAACTGGTCAGTATATCTCGGTATTTTGTACACCGGCTGGTACCGAACGAAAAACATCAATACCAACTGGTATTTACGGCCAATACCGATGTTATGATTACCGTTCCGTTTTTTAGCCGATATCGACCAGTACAAAACAGTATTCGTAAAGTTAGTCGTGATGGGTTTTCAAATCTTGAGGGTGATGGATACCGGAGGGACAAGATGGGGAGCAATTGTGGCCATCGAAATCGTGTTGATGGGTTGAATCTTCATGCTACAGCAAAAGCTACGACACCACAAATAACTGCTACTGCTTGAGAAGCCATAATTTTGAAAGTGATTTGGTAGTGATGGAAGATAATTTTGTTTCAGTGCAGTGATCTATTAAAGTAAAAGTTGAAGACAAGAGACAGAAATCTAACTGAGTTACCTTAAGGATTTCCTCCCGGACATTTTGTCCAAGTGTTGCCGAGTGATTTCAGGTGGGTGTAGTAGATTTCCTTGTCTGGTATATACTGGTGTCATTCAATACCCTGTGATAGTTTTTACTGTTCAAGAAAGTGCACAACAGTAGAGCCTGTCTTCCCATTTTTTTGTCTGATGGTTGTTATTTGCTAATTAATATTGTATTAGAAAGCACTTGAAATATTAAGAAGAAAGTGCAATAGATGACAGCTTGTTATATATCCCTTGACAAATTAAGACAGTTGCGGGATGATTGGAGAAATACTATCTTTAGGTTTCCGTTTAAAAAATTGTATAAATGAGCAGCGTGATTTTGCGTGGCTAACGTGCAAATGCTGATCTTAAGAAGCATAACTCTTAACTGATTTCGTTGCTGCTCAATTTGTTATATTCTTTTCCGTTTAAGGTTAAACGTGATAACAACCTTAAAAGAGACTAGCATGTAGTTATTTAACCCCAAAATTTTTAAAAGGAATATTTGAAAATTGTGATTATTCAAGTATTTTTGTTTAACATACGAACAGATAATCCCAACAACTGATCTAGTCCCAGACGGTAGCAGTAAAGAATGCGAATAACGAAGAGATGATTAAAGAACCTTTATAATTTTCAGGCGCAGATGATCAGGATCACGTGGTAAACTTAATTCACTCTCTTACCTTACAAGTTCAAATGTTCATGGCCTTTGGAAGATCTGATGATTCATGAACATATCCGAGATGGACACATGAAAGTGGTGAAGTGTTTATGATTAAACACCTAACTGCATTAAATCCCAACAGCAAGATGAGATGATCTTACAAGAGCTGGATGGACCAAAACCAAATACAACATTTTGCTTTTTTGGTTGTCGCAAGGCTTGTACAAGTGGTGATGAAAGAAGGAACCTACCGATGACATAACAAATGTGCTACAAAACAATCGGTGAAACGTGTCATATAAAACCCAAGGGATGGATTTCGGGGCAGTATTAGCAGTTAGATCCATCGGACGACAGCTTTAAGCATTCAACTGCAGTAAGGATTAGAGAGCAAAATTGCATGCCTGGACGAACTCCAATTCATAGTCAACGTACTTTGTCCAAAGAGGTTTAAATTGGGTCATGGCAATATCGAGCCAGGGCTTCATATTCCCATTGAAGTGTACCACAGCAGCATTGCGAATCTCATCCATGCTAATGCTAGGATTGTATCCAAGCCCCAGCACATGCCATGACTTGTCAAGTGGTTTTGTGGTCGAGTAATATGTGATTAAACCTGGGGGCAACGTCCCCAACTTCCACAAGGTTCGGTTTTCATTCTGCAAATAAAGCATCCCTTGTTAGTTACAATTTTTACAATAACCCTAGAGGAAACTATGAACTCCAATGACATAACTAGTTAAAGCATTTTTTCATATAGTTATATGTATATCAAATAAAGAAATAAAATCGTAAAAGAATCCTACATGCTAGTTGCAATCTTACCAGATTCTGCCAGTAGTGATACTGCTCTGTGCACTTCTCCCTCCTCCAAGCATCCAAATCAAAGAAGTTCATCCCATAAGCCCAAGCGCAAGCCTTTGGGTTAAACTTCTCTTTGATCAAAGGGTGTGAAAAATTCATATATTGCGCATACCTATGAAACGATCCAAAACAAGTTTCCACAGCCCCATTCACCTTACCATCCATATCAATCTTCCACAATCCTGTCAAATCCTTCTGAACCACAATATCGTCATCAAGAAACAAAATTCTATGCAACTTAGGGTACATCTCAGGCAAATAAAATCTCAAGTGGTTCAAAATCGACAAGTACTTGGGGTTCCTAAACTTCATGTTTGTTGTATCCTTGGTTGCATTCTCCAGCTTATTCTCAAAGTAGAATCTCTGCAGATTTGCTGATTCCAATTGTCTAAGGACAGGCACATAAGAAGAGTTCAAGAATTTGTAATCCTCAACTGCTTTCACTTCAACATGTGCCCCATTATAGTCCTTCAATTTGAACATCACCTGCATTGCCCCAAGATTCATTTTATCAGTGACAACATGGAAAACATGTTTCCATGGCTCCTTTGCATTTTTTACAGCTGAATTAACCACCACCGAAGCTGCGATCACATTGTCAGAGAAAATAGCATAATGGTAAAGCTTCGGATTCTCCAACTCAGGTGTTGGTGGACTCCCTTCATCAGAATACTTTTCAGGATGAGCAATTCTCTCCTCCATTAACCTCATGGCGAGGCAGTGCAAGCTCTTAGGTATAGACTTAGCAGCAATCAAACTTGAAAAAGCTCCTTGCTTCTTCGCTTTTGTTAATTGCTCATTAACCGCAAATATGGTATCCTTCAGCTTCTGAATCTTTAGTTGGTTATCAAAACTCTCCTTTGCTTCGGCAATCACTTGCCGTGTAACTTTGATCCTCTCCTTCACTTCCTTCTCGAATTGCCGCAGCGTAAACTCCTCTATGGAAATAGAATCAGACTCGAACAGAGCCCGATAAGCGGGTTTGTTAAGAAGATCAGTGTAGTTTCGGGAGAGATCAGCGAAAACCCTAACAAGCTTGGAGTTTTCAAGCTTGAGCTTCCTTGCATAGGAAGCATAGGCAAGTGATAATGAGCGATGATCATCAGCTTGCTTCCGAATCTGGTCCAATCGGGGCTTCAATGGATCGGATTTCAGCGCCAACACAGATCTTCTTCCCGTTTCAATTCGTTCCCTTGTTGTACTCAAACCCTAACCAAAAACAAAAAGGAATTTTTACTCTCTTCGAGTAACAGAAACTAAACACAAACTCATCAAATTGTAATTAAAAAGAAAAGAAAATAGGAGAAGAAGAAGAAAACAAAAATTTCTTAGAACAGATCCAGATACCCAAAACACCGCGTTTTGAGCTTCGTAACAGTAAAATGGAGATCTCTGTGTAATTCTCAATTAACAAAGATACACATTACCAAAGAGATGAAGAAACAACTTACGGAGTGGCTTAAGTCGGCAGCGGAGTGCGAAGTGAAAAGGATGGAGACAGCGAAGAAGAGGAGGAGCGCCATCGCAATGGCAGCAGCGAACGACCTTAAGCTTCGAATGTTTCGGTTCCTGAGGATTCGAGTGTTATGATGATTATGACGGGAAACATCAATCGCCATATTTACCGATCTGATCTGATAAAGCTATAGCACCGACAAAGTGATGTGTATGGAAGCTTTCTTGGTCGCTGTTGAGTTTCGGTTATCTGGCTAGAAAGCGAGAGAGAATGGGTGCAACCAATCTGGAGCGTCGGTGGGTTGACGTGCGCATGGTACGGTCGGCTATTGATTGAGTATAGTTACTAGTGTACAGCTATGCAGCTGCTTTGTGGTGCCACTTGGAGACACGCTTAGTTTGATTTTAATGAATAATTGGGAAGGATTTCTTTTACCCCACCTGAAGAAACTTTCTGGTCTAAATAACTTTTTTTTTTATTATCTATTATGTGAAACTATTTAAATAAATATTACATTATGTAATGTTTACATAATTAATGCCTTGAGGAAATATGAGTTATATGAGTTTATAATTTTATTTATTCGTGTAGTGGAAGAATCAACTTTAATGTGAGCTCGACCTAAGTACTTTATAAGAGATATGAAATCAAAGATGAGTTAGTAATGCCGAAGGGGCCAATAATAAGTTTAAGAATTAAGAAGTTCAAAGAAGCACTTCAATCCTCATAGGCTAAATTATAGATGGCATGGAATCTCAAAGAGACAATGAGGGGCTAATGATATCATAACTAATCAAGTTAGGTAGAATATGTAAGAATACTTTCATTCTTGTTTAATTAATTATTTTAATTTAAAAGTATAGCTTTGGGCTAAAAAAAATTGGTTTCTAGCGTCAAAAAAAAACAAAAATCAGTTGCTAGCATGAAATATAAAAAAAGGAAAGATTTGATTTGATTGGTGGCAGGTCTTGTTTCTATACATATTTTTGGGCAGTATACATTCTTTCCTCTTGTGTACCCATTTTGCCTTTATTAGCTTCAGTATACTTGCTTCTAGTTTTATGTTCATTATCTTTCTTAGGTGCTTTTATCACATTCGTAAATTTTAATTTGCTGTTTGTGAATTACCTTCGTTGAAAATTGAATTCTAAAATGTAATTGAGGATAGCAAGCTTGAGTGGAAAAAGGCTTGAGTGTGTAAGCTTGAAAGAGGGTAAAAGCCAAATTTTGAGTGAAACACGAGCAGAGTGTCATCTTTTGAGTAAAACGTGTTAGTGAATTGTGAGGTTATTTTTCTTATTACTAATCATTTCCTTGCAGCTTTTTGTTAAAAGAATGACCAATAAAAGAGATGGAAAGGAAACATTACGCGAGGAGGATGAAAAAGTGCCTGAATTGAAAGTGATGTATAAGGCATTCATGAATGAATTCAAGAAGTTATCTACTAGGATGAATGGGATGGATGAGAAAATTAATGAAACCAGTAGAATCCAAAACCGTAGTAGATCAATTGATAGTCATAGGAATAAGGAGGAAGAATTGGAAAGAATGTATGATGAATATGAAGATGAAGTGCAATTCGTAGGAGTAGAGTAAGGAGGGAGGAAAGAGTGGAGAGAAAAGATAGAAACATTAATGCCATCAAGATGAAAATTCCATCCTTCAAAGGTAGGAATGATGCTAAAGTAATACTTAGAATGGGAAAAAAAAAAGTGGACATGATTTTTACTTGATACAATTATTCTGAAGATAAGAAAGTGAAATTAGCGACAGTGGAATTCTCTGATTACGCATTAGTTTGCGGGGATGAATTGGAAAAAAAATACGAGAAATAGGGAATCACCATCATAAGAATATGGAGATAATAATGATTAAAGCTAACATAAAAGAGGAGGAAAAGGTGACAATGGCTCGGTTCATGGGTGGAATGGATAGGGAAATTGCTGATGTGGTTGAGTTACAACATTATGTAGAGATGAAGACCTAGCGAACATCACCACGAAGGTAGAGAAGCAGCAAAAACAAAGAAGGGAGGCAAAGTCTTTCTCAAATTCTAGCAGCAAATGGAACCCAAAATGGAGCAAAAAAGAAGATAAGAAGAGGGAGCACTATTCGAATTCTAAGGAGAAAGGTAATGAGCCAAACAAAGGTAAAGAGAAGAGTACTTTAAGTCAAAAAGGTAGTACTGATCAATCCTCTAAAAATTTTAAACATAGGGATATTAAGTGCTTTAAATGTCAAAGAGCGTGGTCCTTATGCATCTGAATGTCCTAATAGGAAGATTATGTGTTGGACCTTGAACCTTGATTGGAAGTTAGAATTATTAAATGAGGAATCGGTAGTAAATGTAGTAAGTTGTGTTGAATGTTTTACAATGATATTTGGAGGTTAATGCATGAAATGGGTTTTTGTGTATGTATG
>JANIHZ010000009.1:10780666-10793248 GCA_027478365.1 Erythroxylum rufum | reverse complement strand
CAGTATGCATGACATTAACCAATTTGTCCTAACCACTCTCGACCTTTGCTAAATTACGATTTTACCCTTCCTGTCGGGGGTGGGATGTTACACTTACCATATGTTAATTACGTAATTAACATTGGAATTTAAAATTGAGCATAACGCATGCTAAAGAAAATTTACATGTACATAGATGATTTGTATTCATATTTATTACTTATATGTGTGCAGTATGAATATAAAAGTTCACATACTAATTTTGTGAAGAAAATTAAGTACAATTTAACATGTTTTATATTTAAATGAGGTATAGGAATTTATATATTGGAATTATGTTAATGTACCTCGAGAAACACAACTGAACAAAACATGTACAAAATAAATCATACGAGTACTTATGATTTGAATACTATCATAATGGTGACAAGTTATGACTTGCATGTATGAACTTAAAAATGTATTTCATGTTTTCAAATGAATACCATGTGATTTGTCAATATATTAATTATGAAATTGGAAAATGATTAAAGGAAATGCTACAGTTGCCTCCTTCATTGTCTTGGTGATGGATAGATAGGCATTCCTATAGGGTTATAACACAACTACTATAGTTTGACACCACTAGTTTCTTTATTTCGAAACCATATTGTCTTTACAGTTCGATAACTTTGGGTATCCACAGTTTGATACATTCCGGTATCTATAGTTCGATGCCTTTAAGTAACCACAGCTCCCATTATCCACACCTATAGGAATGTGTAGACCTAACACAGAAAGGAAATTAAATAATTATAAATAAGAGATACAACATGATAACATGAATAATTTGTATTGATTAACTTTGGAAATCAATATTTGGCTTATAAATATGAATTGCATAACACTAGACCAATTTGTATAGACATGATGAGCACATTTTCTATGTTCAACTTTTGGAAACAGATTCTTTAATGCTTCCACTAAACCCTGTAACAATAAAAGGGTATATATATTGAAGAAGAGAAATCACATTAACAAATGAACGTCATATGTATTGAT
Source organism: Erythroxylum rufum (assembly GCA_027478365.1). NCBI lineage: Eukaryota > Viridiplantae > Streptophyta > Magnoliopsida > Malpighiales > Erythroxylaceae > Erythroxylum > Erythroxylum rufum. The sequence continues at coordinate 10,792,228 of JANIHZ010000009.1, read as the reverse complement.
ATTTAAATTTTACCTTCTACTGATTGCTAACAAAAATCCATGCATTCTCACTTATTTCTAGTTCTTCTGCAAGAATGCTAAAAAACCAATGCCACAATTGATAATTTTCTCCCTCAACCACAGCCCAAGATATAAGAAACGTCTGATTGTTTTTGTCAAGACCTATTATAGCATCTCCAAGGAATGTCTTCAAAAAACATCCATCTAACCCAATTATTTTCCTGTATCCACCGAGAAAATCATACTTCCAAGAACTAAATCACAAATAAAACCTTTTGAAAATTGGTTTTCTGAAATGTTCATCAAGTTCAGTTCCAATAATATACTTTCCCATCTTTTTCAGCTCGTCTTAACTCATGTCCATAAGACCATATCTTCACATAATGACCTTCCAAAGATAGGGCTAAAAAGCATTGAGATTTAGTGACCTGAAGTGCATATTTTGAGTGCATCATCCATCATTTTAGTAATAGGCCAATTCGAGTTCCCCCTAACTTATGTAAGAATTGATTTACTATCCATTTCCTGCTAGCTTGCTTGTTCCTTTGCACTTTCCTACAGTTATTATTGTTTTCTACTCTCTTAACAACAAATGTTTTCTCATTTCCATCTAGCTAACATATACTCGAAAAGGACATTGTGCCTCACAAATTGTTTCCATTCTCACACTAGATATCGCTATTGAAACATTATACCTATTTGTAATTGCATACTTTCTTATTGCTTTCCTCAACTACATCTCGTCCTTAAAGTTCATTCCAATTTCAAACTTAAAATCTATCATATCAACTTTTGGATTAAAGACAATGTATTTCTTCTTTGGGATAGATGATTTATCATCACTAAAAACTGGTGATTCAATTTCAGCATCACTATCCTCATATTCACTATTTGTACCATGTGAACTTCCTTCTTCTCTTCCTATATCTTTAGAATGATCACCTTCTTTATTGGAATCCTTTCCATTACCTCCAACCCCATCGACAACATTGTCACATTCAAACCCGCTATGTATATTCTTTGCACGTCTCTTCTCATTTGTTCTCGCAGAAACATATTCTTCATCATTAGATGCAAATAACTCCTCATCAACTATATCATCTCCAGAATAACTATCTTGTATAACAATGAAGTTATCATTTTGCTCCAATTGAACTTGGAACAACCCCTTGTCATTATCATCAAATTCATTGCGAATATCAGAGTCTGATTTTTTACCATTTGTTGCAGGATGTTCATAACAATGATCATAATAGATTTCAACATTCTGATAATTCAAATCTTCCATTTATTAGAGCATAGCCAACATATCCTTATATTGGTGTAAGCTTAACCCCATCAAGCTTCTCATCGACTTATGTGGAAATTTATAAAACATAGATATTACTCTCTGTCCTTTATCTTCAGAAGATCCTTCTAGAACTAGCATGCTAAGTTCATCAACACCCATATCCTTCTTCATAATCTTGCACCCAACATATTTATTATCGTGCCTTTCCAACACTTCACCATAATGAAATTCAAAATTTACCAACATCTGTAAATTGTTGGGCATTTTTAACAATGACGTATAACATAACACACAAGAGGATGGTTATAAATGGATGTATATATAAAAGTTTAGGCTAAATAAAAATGAGCTAAAGGAAAATGTGACTAAATGCAAAATGATATATATTCCAAGATGAAAAAAAGAAGCAACAACTAAGAAATCTCATATTGGGACAATTAGAAACACTAAAGAGAAGTAAATCATACTTAACATCACCATTATTAACCCATCTTCTAATCTTAAAGTACTTTAATTCTATATACTTTGCATTGTCTATGTTCTTTGTGTTCTTAAAAAAGAAAATTGCATATGAGTCATCACAATATATTTTTATTGACTTAGGAATATAGTTAACAATCTTAACTAGTGTAATAATTTTTTTTTTTTACCATTTGGCTTCAGCTCCAACTTCAAAATAAGTTAAAATTTCCGCTTTTAATGTAGGAGTTACAACATACCGTCTACAACTTTTCCAAGAAAATACACTTCCTACAAACATGAAAATATAGCCTACATGTGACTTTTGATCATCTAAGCTCCCACTAGTAATAGATTCTGTAGGTGACTTTCTACGAATCTTCTCTCTAAAACCAAAAAGCATTTAAAAATCTTTTATATCAAATGATTGATCTACATTGACCAATCTTTCTAGTTAGTTTACTTTTGGGTGTGCATTGATGAGAAACAATTATTAGCCCAACCTAGATATTGTGAAAATGTAAAGAAACACAACTTAATTGCAAATAAGCGTATGTAAAGAACAACTTCATTGCGAATAAAATGTAAAAAGACACTTTATCTTCGTCTAAATTTATGTATGATCATGAAGATCTGCAAAAATAAAGAAACCTACAACAAATCGTAATAAAAACCTAATCTTGATGTGACTGATTGTGATGTGAAAGAAAAATGAGCTTGTTACAATGCGAGAACAAACCGAAAACGAAGGGTTGAGGGCATCGAGAGAGAGAGTTGAAAACAAAGAGCTTGTTAGTGTGCTGTGATGCGAGAGTAGCTTGAGGCATTGCAAGAATAGAGTAGCCGAGGGCATTGGTAGAATGAAGGATTGCGTAAAATTATTTAAAGATTTTTTTAACAACGACATCATTATAGTTATGTAGTTAAACGAAGTTATTTCATTAATTTTCATTAGTTGAATTATTTTTAATTGATGTGTATTAATAGTTAAAGTTTTTGGAACAAATGACAAGTCGCGTCAGTAAACTTAACGAAAATACTAATATTAGGTTATAATTAAAAAATTAAAAAATTAAAAAATTAATTACTATTTTTAAAGTTCAAAATATAATTGTAAAATTAAACAAATTCCGGGAGTTTTTGTTTTAACCCTTCCTCTTATTAACTAGGGTCCCTCCCGCGTAATCGAAAAATCGTATTAACTGGCTTCAACAACCGCCAGTTGTCACTGTACTTTTTGTTATTTTAAAAATCGCAGCACAATCGGAAAAAGTAAAGACGGAAAGCTGAACAAATTAGAATAAACATGGATATTAAGACAAGGCGACAGTGCATTAACGTTATTCACGGCCTTCAATACCACACGCAGGATGACACCAACTAGCCAATGAAAATTCGTTCCCGAGCCTTTTTACTTTCAAGAACGCATGGTCAATGGCAGCTAACACCTTTTATGAATTGTTAATTCCAGAAGTGACCAAACCTTTTCAGGTTATAATAAAAATGTGGAAAAAAAGAGTTTACTTACTATAATTTTTTTTTGATAAATAAAAAAGTTATAAATAAAGAGGAGTAATGTACATTTAGAGATTGTCCGGTCCACCCCAAATGTTGGTTAAAAAATAAAGAAAAAGAACTAAAAAATTGTGCTTAGTTTTAAAAATTAGATTGGACCATTCGGTCTTATCGAAAAAAATTTAAACTGACCAATTTTTTTTAAGGGAAAAAGTACATTACATTATAAGTCTAGAGAAACAGAGTTCCCACTGATTCTCCAAGAGGAGTACATGACACCCAATAGGTGTAATGTCAAAATAAGTGGTTTCGAACGTAACATGTTTGGCATAGGACGCTAAACAGTCAGCACATCTATTGTTCTTGCTGTAGATATGTCGGTGCACCACAATCCAATTCCTTGTAAATAGTTCATTGATCCCTGTAATTATTGGATTATGGATCTCGGACTGTTTGGTTGAGGAGGAGATAAGGTTAAGAGCAACTGCTGAGTCCACCTCAAGCTCTAGCTGTCGATAGCCTAAATTCTAAGCCAACATGAGTCTAGTATACACTCTCCAAAGTTCTGCTGACACTGGAAAACACCATCCGAGATTCTGGGCAAATCCTCCAAGCCAGTTGTCTGTGCTGTCCCGGAGAAGGCCCCCGGCGGCGGCAGAAGGGACTGAACAGTTGCAAGAGTCATCTGTGTTTAACTTGACCCAGCTGATAAGAGGTGGTTTCCAGCCTATGAGATGTGGTTGACGGAGCCGTAATCCCGCATCCTCCCGATATTGCCAAGTGGTCGACGTAGAGATCAGACCTACATAAGACAAAATCACAAAAATAGGTGAGGATGGCCATAAAAATCGAACGTGAACTGACCAATTTTTATACATAAAAATTATTAGGTAAAATCAGACCTGATTACTGATCGGTTCAAATTTTATTCAACGATTCGGTCCAATTTTAAAAACCATACCCTTTCCAAAAAAGATGACATTATCTAATATATAGGGTGAAAGGACGAAGATTCCTGAAAAGCGGGGTGTGTGAGGGACATTATCCGATTATCTATTACTGGATCCGATGCTCATCCAATCACAAGACGTCGGTGCTCCCGATGACCATTTTTCTTACCAACCAACCAACCAACCGCCTCTATTATTGTTATTGTTCTTTCATTTCCTTCCTCTACCCTCGTCATTCCCGTTTTCCCCTTTTTGTCATTCATCCACACTTCTTTCCACATAATTGCCTTTATCGCTGATTTATTTAAATGCAAATAGAAGGATTGTTTCCAAGGGCAATTCCGGAATCATGCCTCAATACATCAGACACATACAATAGAAGCAAATATCATGGAACCCGCATAAATAAAATTGATACCGTAACCACCGCCACCACAGCCGCCACCTTCGTCTTCGTCTTCGTCTTAACAAAACAAAACCCAAAACCACAACGCGTAAACAAAAGGTGGTAGATGCATGAAGACCACCTCTCTCTCACACGCACATATGCCTATATATCTCCTCTGTTTATCTCACACCACCTTCTTTTCCTAAAATCCCTCTTCTTCTTCTTCTTCTTCTTTTTTTCCTTTTCTGATCCTCACCTGGGTTTCTACGCTCTCATCACAAACACCACCTAGTACTACTTGCACTTGCTTTTTCTCTCCGAGGTAAACAAAACCCCATCACCTTATCCTCTTTCATTCTCGCTGCTCATCTTGCGCTTGCGATACACTATTGTACAACAACTAGTATTACTACTACAAGAGACATTTTTGTTTGATGGGCTTCCGATGTTGTTGGGCTTTGTGGTTTATTCTGTTGATTGGAGTGGATGGGGGGCTTTTGTCTTTGGGTGTGTTTTCTTTCATGAAAGGTGGTAGGTTGGTGGGAGTTGACTTGCTTTCCACGGTGAGAGATTTGGAAAATTCTCCTCGACTAAGTCTTTCTGTGTGCATCTTTCGCTGGTTTCCTCTTACCTGGTCTATAATCTTAATCTCGTTTATACAACAACAGGTCTCCAAATTCTTTTTCTTTTTATTTTTTTGCCAATTAAGAAATTCACGATAGTTTCTCATAATTGTGTTGGTCTTTCTTTCTCTGACGGCCCGTTGTGTCACCTTTACCCCGGTTTTTAGACTCTGTTGTTTGAACAATTGTTAAAAACATATACAACCACGTCGTCTTCCCAGATGTTGTACGCATTCTGTAATTGAAAGTGGGGTTATATTCTTAGAGTCCATTCATAGAGCTGTTGCCATGTTATATAATTGAGTAAATTGCAGATGTTTTAAACTCATACCAATGGGTTTTGATGAACCTTTCAAGGGTAATCGTTAGTTTTTGTTAATGTTTTCTATGCTATAATGGTAAGTTTCAGTGTGTCAGCTTATGTCCCGCGACGAAGCTAACTAACCGCTTGTTTTCAGAGATGTCTTTTATTTGTTTTAATTTGTCTTCCGCCATGTGCATAGTGATCTTTTTGATCGGTCTAGTTGTTCTTTAACTCTCGAACTTTTTTAAAACTTGATGGAGTGTCATTCTTATGTTTTTCCCAAGAGGGACTTATAAATTACTGTCTTCCATTTGAGATGCATGATTTACCCTGTTAAGGTTTATGCTAATTTTAACGTATCAATAACTCAAGTGGCTTTTCGCTTTAGGACCGTGAGAATTGCAATATCATATTTTCTTTATTATTCTCTTGTATCATTCTTGTCACTGCAATTATAAGTTGGTTTCAGTTTGTGCATTCGTCAAATTTTGTCTGCCTGCTTATGATCTAGGAACAAAGTGCTAAATTCTTCAAGTGATCACAAACTGAGAGACAGTTCTATAATTCAACATGGTCAGCTTACGAAGGAGGAAACTTTTGGGGCTGTGTGCTGGTGAGCTTCATTTTGGAATGTGCTTCGTACGAATGATTGATATAATTCTTCTATTACTCAAATTGTACAGGCCTGTTTCAGCTGTTTTTGGCATATGGCTTAGGAGCAGTTATCTATAAATGTTCTCGCATATCCTTTTGCATTGTTATTGTACCAGTTCAGATTTGAGTAGGCAACCTTGAAATTCACAAAGTCTGCTAGTAAATTAGTTTTTCTTTCCTCCAAACCGTTGATCCAGTCAGATGGTTCTGCGCATGACCTCGACTTACCAAAACTAGCTGGCTTTTTGCAGGCAGAAATTCTTTCTTGAGTCTGCTCCCTCGATTTTCAGAGAATGGAACTGCTCTTGCAAGTGCCACACAGAATGCCAAGTCTGTTAGCGTGCATCCCCTGCCATCAGATGATGGTAACCACCCAAAGGAGGTAAAAATATCTTTTATCCACTTTTCTGGGATATTTCGTGATAAACTTTATTCAACTTCAATATTATTTGAATTAAAGTATCAGCTAAGGCTTTAATGGGCTCTCGTTATAAGAGTTATACAATCTCGATTCTGCATAGTTCTGGGATTTAAGAATGCCATCAAGCTCTATCCTTTTGACATGGACTTGATTTTAATTGGCATAAAATATCATCGACCTCTTTGCTTTTTCATTTACTTTTTCCTTTATGCAACGTCCTGCATGGATTCTAACTGATACGTTTCATTTAAGGCAAGGTTATAAAGTTAGAATTTTCCACCTGGTAATAAAGTGAGTTTAAACTTGGTGATCCATCATGATCTTACTCATCTTTGTCGAAACCACTTAGGTTTTGCCAATCTTGACACAAGTGAATCATGAAAAGCTGCAGAATTCTTAAAGCCTTTGACTAGCTTTTTTCTTCCAAGATAGATTACTTTAATTGTTGTTTTCTGATTCTATTACCGTTGCCTGGCAGGAGGCCCCTACCAAACTTGGAGCTAGTTCCTCAAGTTTGTCTACTTCTGGCTCTATAAAAGAGCAGCTGGCACAACCATATCCAGGTTTGTAAGTGGAGTGAAGATGTCTTATTTTATGTTTCTGAAAGATGCAAAACTATGCAGTTGTATTCTTTTGGCAATAAATCGATGTTTGGTTTATCATAGAGAAACTTGTGAAAAATGTAGTATATGCTACCATATTTACGACACATGAAAATGCTTAAGAGTTTATAAATAGTAAGGGTCAATAGTCATTTTGACAATGATTGACCCAAACTTAATTCTTGTTAATAGGCTCTATATTTTACCTATATTAAAAATTCTATTATAGTATCATAGTAAGTCTAGTCCGGATTATTAATTTCCCGATTGTGCGTCTGAATGTCCAGTCCTAACGGCTCGATACGGTTACTTTTATTAATGGAATCTGCATATTACCCTTATTAAAATTTCTAATTCAATAAACGTCATTATCATGCATATCATGCAAAAAGAGTTATACTTTTCCAAGAAAGTTAGCAATGAAGGGGAAAGATTTCACTGCCTTCACTTTCTTTGAAACTGTGGGGGCCACTTTATTGCATAAACTAACAATTTATTGGTAGCCTGGCTTTAGGATCTTTATTTGAGGTATTGAAACAAGTGCGTCAGCCTTCAGTTGAAAGCTTCTTGGAGCACAGCGTATTTAAAGTCGATATTTATTTGCGATATTGAATCAAATGCTTCAGTTAACACGGTCGTCTGAGCTTATTATTTGCCACCGTGATTTTTGCAGGGCAACCAATTAAACGCAGAAAACGTCATAGGAGAAAGCATGTCCAAAATCAAGAACCTTGCTTAATGAGAGGTGTTTATTTCAAAAATATGAAATGGCAAGCTGCAATTAAAGTTGACAAGAAGCAGATCCACTTGGGAACCGTTAGTTCACAAGAAGAGGCTGCTCGCTTGTATGACAGGTGATAGTTTGAAATTTAGTTGCTTTAACTGTAATATTTATTCAGCATTAAGTTCCTGAGAACATAAATCATGAACAAGTGCTATACTTCTAAATCCATTTTAAGTCCTTAGACATATTTATGCTGAAAAGTATGGATACATCTTTTGCATCATATTTTCTCCTGGTGTGCAATGATCTTTCTTCTTCTTCTTTAGAACAACAATAGTCATCCTGATATGCTTCTGGACTATGATCATGTGGCAATATCCTACAAAGATTATAAGCTTGCATTCAGCTGTACTAAGGTCCTCGTTTTCAATGCAATGAGTTCAACAGCAAAAGTTAGATTGGTGACAGTCTCAGGATTTTAATCATCCATGATTGAAATTGGATCATAACTTAGTTTAATGCGGCAGACGTGATTCATGATAGGCTGGCCAAGAGAGAGTATGATCACGCAGAAAACTTGGGAACAAGAAATGTTAAGACTGGAATTCATCATCTTAATTCGGTGTTGGGATTTTAAGAATATTTAACATACTGAAGATGAAAGGGGTTTTTGTTATTATGATTTCTGGCATAATAGTTACATGATTCTGATGGATAGAGATCATTGGAAAATGGAAACTAGAAAGCAATGAATAAGGTCGACTAAACTTTCTCTTGTTGTGTGGTTTTAAATCTTGAAGCTTCAGGCGAAGGTTTATGTATCTGCAAGGCTGCGTTTATGTGTGGAAGGGAAACAAATTTTGAGCTCTTAGAAGTGGAGAAGGAAGAACTCAGGAAATTCAAATAGGATGAATTTTTAGCAATTACACGCAGTGCAATCAATTACAAAAGTAAAATTTCAACTATGATATGCTTAATTCTGAGTTATATCCATGATATGCTTAATTTTTTAATCGTTAATGATTATATCAGAGCACAAGAGAAAGATTGGAGCAGGGACTCTGAAGGGATCTGAGCTTAGGTTGCAGAGCGATGACTGGGATGTCAAGCAAGAAATCGATGGCTCAGCTTCAGAAGACATGGAGCCAGATTCATCAGACTCATAAGTCCTCTGGTTGCATGATCTGAGCGTGATTATGACTGCCATAGCGGCTTATCAGCCTCCAATTTTTGGTGTGGAATATGCCCTTATTAGAGCAAGTGTAGAATTCCATCCCTCATTGAGCCTAGATGTTTACAGTTTCAACTCAAATAATGCCTCCGAAAGTGCCATATTAGATGCACTCTACACCAGCAAACCTTCATACACGGATCTGTTAAATACACTATAAGTAAGCTTTGTGTAGCATCCACATCATTGCATAACATATCTAAATTGTATATCCTACCATGGCTACTCTAATTACTTTCATATAATTCTTGGTAGTAGTTGAATAAACTATTTAACGTACTTTTTACTTCACACTCAAGTGGTCTGAGATGGTGTCCATAACATATTGATTGCAAGGGTTTATTTAATATGAATTCAAAGGCTAGTGATACGAATTCGTCCTTCTAAAAAGTTATATTTTCTATTTTCTTAGGCATTTAAAATATTTTATATAGTTCGACGATCTAAGACTCTCAGTCACTACATATGAAGAAAATTAATATCTAAAATTCAAGTTAAACTTTAATATTTGAAAGTTGTTGCTTTAAAACCAACAAAAACATCACACAACATACATGAGCACTTTAACTTCTCAAATATCATTCCATAAGGCTTGAGAAAGATCAAATAGACTAAGCTTAAAGCTTATACAGAAGACAATAATAGAGAATATCAAGTCAATGATTCTTAAAACTGATATATAGTGGTAAGAATTTGTAGATTCTATTCAAAGTGTGTCTCATTCTAACATTAATTCTTGGATAGTTGATGGTACAACAATGGCTACATTAACTACTACGAACTTTGATGTTTTTTATACCATGCTCGAGCATTTCAATAAAATGATAAATATAGCAATAAGATTGCCATCCAAGAGATTCAAGTGAGTGAAATTTCCTTATGCAATTTATGGTAAACTTTGTGTATGCTCAATATGGTCCATTCCACATAAATTGCAATTTATAAAGGGTAAAAGGAATGTGACATAATTGCAAAGAATGCTTATTCAAGAAAAAGCAAGGCTTAAGAAAGAATGAATTCATATAGTTAATCTCAGGAGTCTAGTAGCTAAAAGGAAACCAGGAAAGAAGGAATAAGAGGGCAATAGAGGACCACAAAAGGTTAATGTGTCATCTACAAACCCACGAGAAGGAACAAAAGGATGATGAGTATCATTTTTGTGGAAAGGCTGGACACTATTGGAAGTATTTCTTGATACGTAAGTCAAGGTTTAAAATGAAAGGTATGACTAATGCTTTTGTATATTTTTAGTCAATTTAACATAATTTCCTTTTAATATTTGGTGAATTAATTTGAGTTGCACCACTCATATTCAAATATAATGCAAGGACATTTTATGACCCAAACCATAAATCTAGATGAACATTTTTTTGTATATGGGTAATCAAATCAAAGCTGAAGTTGAACCCATCAGAAGTTATCATTAAATTTTAGATATTATATGTTATTTAGATCTTTTCTAGATATTATAATTCCTACTATTTCTCAAAAATTAATTTCTTTTTCTAAACTTGATATATTTGGATATTCCTTTAAGTTTGGAAATGGATGTCATTTCATTTTAGAATAATCCTTTTATTGGTTCTAGTGTTCTTTGTGATGGTTTATACAAATAAAAGCTTGAGAATCCTTTTATTGAGACTCTATTAACCTTGCATCATAATGTTGGTGTTAAACATGGTCTAGTGGATGAAATTTTAACTTAATTATGATATAAACATTTGGGTCTCATGTCTAAACAAAGAATGTTTAACAATCTTTGGTATATGTGTGGATTGTATTAAGAGAAAATACATAATTAAGAAAGCTAGCATAAGAAGCATACAACTTCTTGAACTTATAAACACCAATATATCTGGGACTTTTGATGTTCATATTTTAACAAAGAAAAGTAATTTATCACCTTTGTTAATGATTTTAATGTTATTGATATGTTTATTTGTTGCATGAGAAATCTTAATCTATAAATCCCTTATATTTGTTGCATGAGAAATCTCAATCTATAAATCCCTTATAGGTCTTTATTGGTAAGGTTGAAAGACAATTAGATAAAAAGGAGAAATTTGTCAAGGTATAACGAGATTGGAAAACTTCCTATCCCATTTGTTAAGTTCTTTGATAAACATAGCATATGTTCTCAATACATAATGGTCAACACATTAGAATAAAATGACATTGCAGAAAGGTGATGTTCATGAAAATATACATAATTCCCTTACAGCCTGTTTGGTTCAACGATTGGAATAGATAATGAATAGAATGGTTATTCTTATGAATAGAAAAGATGAGGAATAGAATGGAATAAGTATTACTTTATTTGGTTTACTGTTAAAGAATTTCTATGCCAATGTTTGGTTTGAAAATATAAATTTGGAATGACAAAGGAATAACTAACAAAAA
>JANIHZ010000009.1:10756838-10773855 GCA_027478365.1 Erythroxylum rufum | reverse complement strand
TTAATTTTGAAGCTTATTAAATGTTATATGTTATGAGTTGACTCCTGAACTGAAGCAAATGTGATGAATGTGTAATTTCTTGTTTCTGCTGTGAGTGTTAGAATTGTTAGACATATATCTATACATATGTTAGAAATTGTACTGGTTACCGATGGCTATAAGTATATTAGCCACTGAGCTGTGTAGCTCACCCCATGATTTTTTTCCCTCCTCAGGTGCAACGTAAGACGGCGGTTAATCCTTTGCAAGGCATCGATAATCTCCTCAATAGTTAGAGACTTTTGTACTAAGTTAGTACTATTTTTGCGTAGTTCATTAAGCACACTAACATGGAGCATCATTTGTATTTGTATTAAGATTTGTGTTTGTATTAGCTGTTGAATCTTTTGATAATGTAATGGAATTTTGGATGAAGGTGCTTAATTTGATAGATATGATAAGTATGTTTCCGCAGTTTATTTCTTTTGTCTGTCCCGACGGGTCACCCCAGGTTCAGCCTTGAGAGTCGGGACTCGGGCCCAAAGATCTTCGATTGTGACTCCGTTTTGGATAGCTGGGCTCCGGGAACGGGGTCCAGCATGCATGTGTCCTAGATCATATCTACACTTAGAGTTTGTAAAAAGATTTGTAGCTTGGGATACTCATGTGTCCTAACCGTGGCCATTAGTGAAAAACTTATAAAGGGATTTATCACCTTATATCCCAAATTATGCCCTAACCTAATGTTTTACAAAAGGATCTATGGATTGTAACATGATTGTGTTTATAAGCTATGTATTAAAAATTTTAAAATCCAAAAGATGCAGTAGACCTCCATTTTATCCTAAACCTTTAAATTTCTCTCATTTCCTCTCAAATATTTATAAACCTAGCATCAAAACTCACTCATTTAACAAAATCACTAGATTTTTGACACTCTTATTCCATTATCATCAATATTTACCTATTATTCACTCATCAAATCCATTTTCATATTCTAGGTCTTTAAAATTCAAAATTTTGGACATTTTTCATTGTTAAGCAATTTTCACCACTAATCTTCTTCAAAATCCAATAAACCATCTTTATATTGAATTTAAAGACTATCGAAAGTCAGAAGAAGGTCTAAGTACACAAAGCTATTATTAACCTACAATCTAAGGGTAAAATCATAAAATAAACACCTAATACTTATGTTAAACTCAATTTAGCATGCTGAGAGGCACATATATATTAAAGATTGGCCTTTCAAGTAAAATAAGCATATGAATTGGTTTGCATTAGAGACAATGTAATTGTAAGAAAAGATGTAAAAGTGAAAACAATCAACTTAAGGAATGGGAAGGAGTTAACAAATAACATGAAGGGAGTGACAACTGATAATATAAATAAGAAAGAGATAAAGAATGAAGTTTATATGGAGGAAGTGGTAGAGATAATGAAAGCCACACCAACATCCCTCAAACAGTTTACCATCAAAACTAAAGGATCTAGGAAGTTATACTATATCTTGTAATATTGATGGTGTCTTTGTAAATAAAGCATTTAAGGATTTATGGAATAGTACTAATATAATTTTTTGTACCATGCTTAAGAAAATAGAGATAGGAGAATCAAAACCTACTAATGTGATAATGGAATTTTCAAATAAATCAATTACATGCCTTAGAGGTATTAAGGATAATATTTTAATTAAAATTAATATGTTCACATTTCCACCTTATTTTTATATCCTTGATATGAAAGAGGATAATAAAGAATCTCTAATCTTAGGTAGGTGTTTTGATTGAGCTGGTTCAATTTCTAAGAGTGAAAAGGAATAGGTAGGAACCAACTAGTTAGTTCTCTACATTCAACTTGTCAAATGTCTCAGATTATCAAGATATATCAATATTGCATGACTAAACTAAAATTTGAAACATACTTGTTCACTTGTGAATATTAGGTTAGATTTATATTGTATTTCTTTGATTTCTAGACTCAATTTGAACCCCCCTCTTTTTATGTACATATTGCCTTAGTTAAATTTATTAGGTTTCTTTATTTTGAACTGTTTTGGTTCCACAATTTTTTCTAATTTCAACTCATTGATAAAGTAAAACTTGTATGTGAGGATAATTGAATGAATATGGGTTTAAAATTGAACATAATGATTTAGTCGCGATAAAATGAAGAATCACCAAGTTTATGTTGATTTCGTACATTGTTAGAGATTTCATCCAAGCTGTCTAAATTTTTATTTGAGATGCATTATGTATGTTTAATCTTTTCTTAAATCGAAAAATAGCATAGCTTAATGTATTATGCTAAAAAGAACTATATAATGGATATTTCATAAAAAATGTTGATTAATATAGTTATGATAGATCTGGAATTTTCTTTTAATGGTTCATTTGTTTAAAGAGATCTGGAATTTTTCTTTTAATGGTTCATTTATTTAAAGAAAATTTGTTTTATTAGTTGATTTCACCATTAAAAAATTTCAGAAACAAAGAAAACTATTTCAAGCTCTTGAATATTAATTGTGTGGTTCCAATTATTTTCTTAAGTTTTGATGTTATATCTTGCTAATGTGGTTAAAGAGGGCATTAAATACGCGTTAATGATGTTTATATTTTGTTATGAAATTCCTTTCGTATGAGCAAATTATTAGGACAAAATTATCTCTTTTTAAAAAGGAAATAGATTAATTTGTTGGAACATTTTTAAATTAAAATTATTATAATAAATAAACTGAATTAGTAAATTAACTTTCTCCCTAGGATTGACTCTTATTTGCTCTATATTACATTGATCAATTAGTTCGAAAGTAAAATAAGGATTTAAAATGGTAAGCAAAAAGTACTAATTCCATGTATGTATTTTTGGAAATTAGAGTTAAACTTATGTATGAATAAAAAGTGAAGATATAAGTTGATGAAACAGTTACAAATTAGAGAAACCCAATTAAAAACTATATAGAAAGAGGAGAATTATTTCATACCAAGCCAAGGTGATAATGCTTTTCTGTAAATCCATAAAATTATCCATTATCAATGGATAACTCTACAAACACTCCTATACTCAACCATACTTAAATCTAAAATGTGTTTCATCATCCTAGAGAGAAGAAATCTTAAAGGAATGCCATGAAGATTTATATAGATCACACTAAATTTGTTCAACTTTATCTGATAAGATACTATGATAGGGTTACTTTTGGCTATCATATAGGTAACATTCGATAGATGAAATCAAAAAAATGTGATAGGTGTTAGAGAAACTCACAATTCACCATCAGCATATTATTGAATATTTGCCTATTGTATCTCCAATGTGTTTTCCTAGTGGAGCATAAACATACTAGGTTCAATCGTACCTGCAATCAGGCATCACATGTTTATTCTATTCCTAATCGATTACCTTATATGATGGGAAGAAGTAGAGTCTTACCATATAAGGGAAAAATCTAATAATTTTTATAATTCATATTATGTGAAAATATGGCCCTATCATGATTTATAATATAATTGTTTAATCCTAAAGAAGTTATATATATATCTTAGTGCATCAGACAAAGATTAAAATATATCATGCATCCACATGCTAATGATCTTACAAAAGTTACCATCATGATTGTATTACATAGCTTAAGATTAAGGATTTATTAGGAAAAGTGCATTTAGGCATATGAATTACAAAACATCCTTTAGAGTTATCTAATAACTTTAAAGATAACAATAGGTGGAAACGTTTTTAGTTTAGAATCCATCTTAAAAGGTCCAAGCCTAATGAAGTTGAATATGCTTTCAATGCATGTTGAAAACTACAAACCTGATGACAATGAATCCATATTAAGGGTGGAAATTGACCTAATCAAAGAAAGCAAATAGGATGCATACCTAAAGAATTATGTGTATAAACATCATAATATAAAAAAGGTCACCTTATATTAAGAAGAACTAATATAACTAAAAAATTGTAAGTCAAAGGAAAGGTTACTCCAAATTGGATAGGCTTATACCATTTTAAAGATGTTATTAAACATAAAACTATCAAAAAGAAAGGATGGATAAATCTGAGATTCCCAGAACCTAAAGTGGAAAAAATCTTAGGCATATTTTTAATCAATAAATCATAGTTTGATTTTAGATATGTCCATAAAGTTCTAGAAAAATATAGAGTTAACACCTCACAAAATGTTAAACTAAAGTTCTATAAAAAAAAAACTATAGGCTTAACACCTTATAAAATGCTATAACAATAGTTTTTACAAAGTTACAGGCTTAAATCATTGCAATTTTTAAATTAATAGTTTTTATAAAACTATATGATTAATGCCTCGCAAAATTTTATACCAAAATTTCTGAAAAAAGTATATATTTAATGCCTCACAAAACGCCAGAACAAAGTCCATACAAAATATCAAACTTAAAGTCTTATAAAAAGTCACTCAAAATCTCCTCAAAATATTTGATTCATAAAGTCTCAAAATGTATCACAAAGTACTCTCAAAATGTCAAAATAAAAAAAAACTCTCAAAACGTCTAACTCATAAATCCTCTTACAATATTAGATTCAAAGGTCTAACAAAGCAGTTAATTTAATCAATAGTACGGAAAATGTCATAAGTTTCAGATTTTACCAAAAAAAAATTCCGGATTTCAAAATAGACATGTTGAAGTCATACCAACAAGAACCAAAATTCATGCAATGTTTTTGAAAAATCAAAGGCATGACATGAAAAAGAATGAGCGTTAGATTTAAAAAATATAACAAGCTAAAGTTTCATTTACATGTAATCATAAACCAGTAAACAAAAACTACAACACATACTATAACACTTAATAGCCAAAAAAGTATCTGCAATATTTTTTTGCAGGCCTAGAAGCAGCTTTATCACTACCATCCACTTCACCTCCACCATTTCCTAAAGTTGATTTATTTTTCTCCAATAGATTTATAAGATCATCTGACTATGCTTTAGGCTCATGTTTATTGGTGGAAGGTTTTGAGTCTATGGATTGCAATTTTATTGATAAGTTTGAATATATGTTTTTAATCAAATTTTTATAGCCTTAAAACCCCTAACAAGGCAATGTGTACATTATCATAATCTCATGCCTCAAAGAACTTTCTTTTGAGGAAGGCATGACAAACATCCAACTTGAAGTCATTCCTTATAAATTAGGCATCTTGATTATTAAATGCTTTGTCTAATCTATTGATAACATCATCCTAACCTTTCGTATAAGTATAAAGATTATCAGTTAAAATGGATAAAGCTTTGATCTCCTTAAATTATTATTTATCCTTATCTTTCCAATAAAAAATTTTAGCGACCTTTCCTCGATAAACTTTTATGTCTAATATGGTGAGCGATTTAGTGATAAAAACTTTAGGTCTACATGTTTATTATAGACAACCATAGAACTTATGGCCTATAAAAGAAAATTCCAAATCTAAATTGATAGGTTCATCTTTTACATATTATTCAGGGTTTGTTTACTTAGTATTGGATACCTTTATAATATGTTTTATTTAGATTTTTTATTTTTTTATATGTGATTAAGTTTGAAAGATTTAGTACCACTTTCTCTATAGTTATCCAATTGAAGATGTTTTGGAGCTATTTGGAATAGAATGAACAACAACTTTCTAAAAGACATCAATAACTAATTCTAACTTAAAAAGCACGAGAAGTGGAAAAGTTGGAGAAGAAAATCACAAAAAGCAATGGAATTGGAAGCATAATAAGCACCTATCTTTTACGAAGGTCTTAGAAGTTGACATATAATGCCAAACTATTGCTAGACATAAAGAATAATTAACATTAGACTTGTCTTTATATCACATATAAAAATAGTGTAAAACTAGAACCAATTATGAAGCATGTCAAATTTCAGTTACACAATAACTAGCAAAAAATAAAAAAGAAGAACAAGATCACAAGAGTGTTGGATCTGTAATAAGCATTAGTTCTTGTAGTTAAAATATATAATTATAGGATTCTTCAAGTTTAATTCATCCATAACTTTATTTTTGTAATCATAGTTGTGGATACTTATTTTAGAATTACTATAGTGGATTTATATTAGAATTAATCTAGTGGATTTATATTAGAATTAATTTATGTTATACTTTTTTAGAAAAATATACTCAACCTTGATAGATTTACAGGATTTCTTAAATATTTTTAAAAAGATTCTATATTTTCTTTTGATTTTCCAGCAAATTTCTATTATTTTGTAGTTAGTTTTTCATAGTTTTTATTCTTTTACATCAAGGAGGAAGATGGGGATCAAAGATTTAAGAGTCCAATTTTCTCAACTCTTTCTTATACTCTTTTAGTCTATAATAGGATTTATTTATTTATATTTTGTTTTCTTATGTTTAGTAGCTAAAAACCATAGTTAAGTTAAGGATACAATTTGTAAGGATTCATTCAATAATTTATGTAAGATTAGTTACTCAGTGATTGAATTTATTCTCTTTGATGTTTATTATTATTATTTTATTAGCCAACATAGATTCAATAATAGGGATTATATGATAGACTGAAAATTGAAGTATGATATGCTTAATGAGTTTGATTAGGATAAATTATGCATGGAAGGCTGGTAATTACCTAATTAGATATAATTGTATGTCTTAATAAAGGCTATAAATACATTAGGTTAATTGTTATTCTAACCTAAATAATTAATTGTGTATGATGATTGGATATCCATATAAGTGAACTCCAAATCTCTAACAATTGTGTAGCTTTTTTTAATAGTTATTTTACTATTTTAATTATCTTAGTATCAATTTAATTATCTTAGTATCAACTCTCTTATTTTATTCAGTTTCTTAGTTTGGATATGATTAATAGGATTTGGTCTCTAGTTCTCTATAGGACTAATACTATAGAATATCTCCAGTTTTATTTAACTATTTATGATTAACTTTGTGCACTTGCAGATATAAAGTAGATCAAGTTTTTGGCATTATTACCGGAGAACTAGTTTTACTACCTATGTTAATATTATTATTTTTATTTTCTTTTACTTTAATTTCTTTTATTTGTTTCAAGTAGTTGAAGTAACATAGGAGATCGAAGAGTGATATATTGGATTCCCTACTTTCATTTGATCCTAAAATTGAACGAACTTGTAGAAAGAATAAAGTTATAAAGAGAAAAAAGATGGTTGTAGAATGAGATAACTTAGTTGCACACATAGAGCAACACCCACAAAGAATTCACAATGGGGAACATAGAATTACTAATGATTAATGTCAGTCCCCCATGTATTAAAATGAGACAAAGAGCAACAATCTAAGAGCTTAAGTAAGCACATCTATACTTTCTTCTGACCTTTTATAGATCACCTAGAGAGGATATGATAACATTTAAAAAGAAGTTTTATTTGGTGATCAATAGTTTCATTTAATGGCCTTATAGAAGATGAGTTTGGATGAGGTGTTTCCAATATTGCATAAGAAATAAAGTTGGACTTTTTCGAGGAGTGGGACTAGGTCCATGTTGTATTTGCATTAAAGTTTTTCCCATCATGTGAGACCACCAAATTAAAGATGCAAATACAAATCTTCACACAGAAGGAAGAGATGCATTTCTGGAAACTTGGGAGTGATATAAGTCTCTATTTAGTTATCGCCCTCATCATCATGTACTCTTTGTAACTAGTGTTGTAATTTTTCTATAAGGTCCTGGCATTAACATGTCAAACTTTGGTGGACACTATCTCTCAAAGAACTATATACATAAAGATAGTCGAAAAGGTGAAGGAGATCATAAATATTGGAAAGGAATTCATCGACCAAAGTGGTAAGAGGGAAATCTAAGGTATCTCTCTATGAAATGCAAGCAGCTTCCAACCTAACAACACAAATTACAAATCTTTTGAGCTAATTGAAGATGATCTTATATTGTGACATAGGCTATAGAGAGGTATACTACCAATGTAGTATGTATAGGCACTGCCCACACATGTGTAAATGTTGAGCCACCCTTGAATTATAATGAGAACAAAATTTGTGATTGCCTACAAAGGAAAGCAGGCAATGAGAAACGACTCTTTCTCCAATATGTGTAATTTAGAATGGATGAATTAGCTAAACTTTTTATGGAAAGATTAGTAATTTTTTTCAACCTAAGAAAAATGATGGAAGATGAAAAAAAAAGTCACTATGTAAATAAAACATCAAAAGCAAGTTCAATAGTGTGTATCATTATTATTAACACTTTAGTTCTATTAATATTAAAGTGTATTATAAATTTTTAGTAAACTTATTTTTAGTTTAATATAATTTATTAACAAGAATTTTTTAATTATGGTACTTTAATTGTATTTTGTTTCTTATTCAATTTTTATAAATATAGCTTTATACTAAGATATTAATCATACCTTAGATAATTAAACATTACATACTTTCAAAACTATTGATTCTTATAAAGTTAGTTTGGAATTTATTACTGCAGAGGGCCAAAGAGATCGATGCAGGCTGCAGGATAGATCTTGAGATAGTAACCTCCGTCATTTTCTAGGAATTCTATTTATGATCTTTTTCCTAGGAAATCTATTAATTTGCCTATTTCTTTACTTAGACATGTCTTTTCTTTGAGCATGCATGTAGTTATATGCATATAAACAATAACAGGCCAAAAAATAAAGATTTTTTTGAAAAAATAAAAAAGTATTGAATTAATAAGAGTTAAAACACAACATCTGGAGAGATGAGTAACTCTCCTATAACAACTTAATCAAAATAACATCAAGTGAGTGTTGCAGCTACCAAACATAAGCCATATATGATGACGTTGTAATTAACAAGCAATAAGCTAACAAACGGTGACGTTTAGTAAATGGGGTAATGACCCACCCTAGCCAAGGATGAATCTCCAAAATTTTCCCAATTAGGGTTGAACCATTAAGAGCAATAGGGCGATCTTCTTCTCCATGCATTCATTGTTACTAATGTATGAAATCTCTGTCTTGAATCATGAAACTTTTTCTTCTTTTAACCATTGATTATAGTTCTACTTTGCTAGGCTTGAGCTTTAGCTTGGAGTATTCGTTGGATCTATACATAGAGGGACGATCTCAGCCCATGTAACAAATAACCTCAGATTTTCTTGATTCTTCTATTTTAACTCGGTTTCCTTTTTCTTAATCCTGACTTCCAACTTATAGCTATAAATCATATAATCTTGTTATGGTGAGATCATTTTCTTTTAACTACAGTGATCCCCAGAGTTCGGTTAACTATTTAGGCAAATCCTATCTCTCTGTAATTTTGTGCTTAACTGCCCTAAGATTGATCTGTTAATCTTCATCTGCTTGAGTTACATGTATGCATCTTTCATGCGATATCTCCTTCTATGTTGATTGTCAAATTGAATAGGACTAGATTTCTTGTTGTAGTACTTCCTTCTATTTTGAATTCTTATGACAGTAGCTCTCTCCATATCTGAAGAAGAGCTTGGGAATCCCAAATTCCTACATAATTGACTTCCTTTAAACAGAATAGTGGCAATTGAGGGATGCACACTTAATTATGTTTCCCTTATACACAACACCTACACTATTAACGTTCTCAATTTTCTGTAGATCATGTTAAACACTCCCTGTCAAACCCATCAACATAATATGATAGGATTAAAGTCTCCAAGAAACCACCATCCCTTTTGCTACATTTTTTCTCCATCTGATTGATAATTAGCTGCTCTCTTATGCTTGCAATTGTGAGCTTAGTAAGAGAAATTAAACATCTAGATTTTCCTGCAAATCTTTTGTTATTTCTCTCTTTCCATATCGCTTGGATGTATGATGCAGTTGCCACCATATAGACTTCTTTATCTTACTTAGAAGTAGGCATCTAGAGTATCTCATGTAATATGAAACTTAACTGCTTTGGGTGCAGCTAAATGTACATAAAGAAGAAATTCTCTGCCACACCTCTTTAGAGTATCCATAATTGAAAAACAAATGATCTTTATTGATAAGGGTACTTTTGTGGGTAGAACTTATCAAAGGAGAGGAAGTTGGGTAATGACTGATAAGCTGGAGAAGGCTTGAGAATTTAGTTAGACAGGAGAAATAATAGAAGATTAGGTTAGGATAGTTGATATGTGTTTAATTGTTGATGCATTTAATTATTTACACTTAGCGATTAATGATACAAAAATGCTGAAGATACTCACTTTAATTCATAAATAATTTTAGGTACAATTTGGAAGCAAATAAATTAAAATGAGTCGAAAGTATTGCATTTAGGTTATTTTCTAAAGATCAATTTTTACTTGTCTTTATGGAGCATAAAGAAGAAAATTAAAAGACAAGATAAATATAAAGAAGTCTAAAGAAGAAACAAGCCAAGTGAAAAATCAGCCAAAACGACAACGTTAAGAGCATCAGAAGGATATGCGTTAAACGTATGTAGCAGGCTGAAATGAATGCATTTAATGCATGTGTTGGCATTAAATGGCATTAAACGCAGCGTACACTGCGTCCCAAAAGCAGTGAAGAGGAGGCGTGACGAAATTGAAGGCAGATTTGAATTGTTTAATCAAATACACAGTGCGACGGCCAAGGGGGAGTGCAATGAGAGTCTATTAACACAGTTTCTGCGTTAATCGCAGACGGGTAGGGGTGTAGAGGATTAAAAGGAACAGTTGCGTCCCAGCTGAAGGGACATATAATTGTCCCATCATGCTACAGTGAGAGGCAGGCACAGTGAAGAGAAGCGTAGCGTGGGCACGAAGAGGGATACCGCAGGCGTGAAGTGAAGCGTTGCAGTGAACAGTAGGGAGTTTCAGCTAGGGATTGGAATGGGGCTAAATCATTTTTTCCGGAAAAGATCTATGAAGGGCTAGACATTCCAATGCTAGTTCGGAGGTGAAATTGAAGTCGATGACTCGGGTTAAGTATTTTTTTAATTATTTTGTTGTTTCTTTCTCTCATTAGAAATTGATTGTGTTATTCTATGTTAATAGATTTGGGTTTTGTGTATGGATAACCAGATTTTCGTTATTGTTCGGTTATTTGTGTATGAACTCATTGGGTATTGTGAGCTGATGATTTTAATGCATTCATTGAATCGTTCATTGCAAACCCATTGCTAGAATTTTGATATAATTCGTAATTGTTATATTGAAATTCATGTGTTGCGACTAATGATTCGTAATCATTAGGGATAACATGACCTAGGTTAAATGACGCATCGTATGTGGTTGTTGCCTTGATTAATTAGCTTTCCTAATTCGTAATGCTACTGCCTAATTAAATCTAGAGATCATATCCTAAGTTATTCGGTGGTTAGGTTTAATTAACGATCGTATCTTGATTAAACAAAAGGTTTGAGAACAACAAATTAATAAAATATGCTTAATTAGGGTGTATGCCGAGATTGAACCAAAGAATTGAATCCCTACTAAATTCCCCACTTTTATCATTTTTTTGCACGTTTTCTTTAATTTGTTTTTATTAGTTAGTTTCATTTTATTTTCCTCTTTCAAAAACAAAAGCGCCCGTTAAACCTAAACACCAGTTAATTTTATTTCATAAACTTTATACACACTCTCTGTGGGATCGACCTAGACTCACCACTGCTATAGTAGTAGGTCTAGTTATTTTATTTTGAATAATGTAACGACGCGCGGTCAATAGTGTTTAGACAAGGATAGTTAGCTTTTGAAAGATCCTTTTTGGTTTCTTGTTTCTTAATAGAGTTCTAACAGAATAGGAGTCCTAGTTAGATGGATTGTTATTTTCCTTTTCTGTCTATATAACAGCAGAATTATCAATTAATAAAGGTATGGAAATCATTAAAAACATTAGTTACTTTAGTTGTAATTTATTTAGCTAGCTCTGTCAAGAGCTAGCTAACATTCATTTAACATTGGTTCTTCGTCCAAAGGGAAGAACACCAATAAAGGAAGGAAGGTGGATTTCTCTCTTAATCGTCCAGTGATTAGATCATACAATAAGGCCCTTACCAACTTGGTATCAGAACTGGTCACCATGGATGATGCCAATAATTCCACTTGAGAGATGACAGCCCTATATCAACATGTAGATCAGCGTTTGATGGAGATGCAGGAAAATTTAGTAAGGGCCCTACTATATGATCTCGTCACTGGATGATTAAGAAAGAAATCCACCTTCCTTCCCTTATTAATGTTCTTCCCTTTGTAGGAAGAACTGATGTTGAATGAATGTTAGCTAATTCTTGACAGAGCTAGCTAAATAAATTACAGCTAAAGTAACTAATGTTTTTTTTAATGATTCCGATACCTTTATTCATTGATAATTCTGCTATTATATAGGCAGAAAAGAAAAATAATAATCAATCTAACTAGGACTCCTATTCTAGTAGGACTCTATTAAGAAACAAAAAACCAAAAAGGATCTTTCAAAAGCTAACTATCCTTATCCAAATGATATCCTAATCTAATCTTCTATTATTTCTCTTGTCTAACTAAATTCTCTAGCCTTATCCAGCTTATCAGCTGTTACCCAACTTCTTCCGTCTCCTTTGATAAGTTCTACCCACAAAGCATCCTTATCATCTATCATCTTCTTTCAAATTACATAACATACATAGTTTTGAAGAGGATAGAAACTGCAATCTGTTCATGGTGCTAAGTTTATTCAGCATAGCTAACCAAAGCAAAAAGTTGGCATTTGGCTTGAGGACCTTGTTCCAAACCAACTTGCGCAACCCTCTTCTTGTGTCTGTCCCATGCATTACTTCTTTTGCTTTCTGAAACAAATAAACCATTCCATAGTTAAGAATCTTCTCCACCAATGTGCCAATATTGTGGAATTGACATAATTCTCATCTCATCTGAGGATAAAGACCATATTATATTTACAATTAACTCCTGCATCTTAGTTTTCTTTGAGAACCTAACCAGTGAGTCCTTTGCCATCTGGTTATGTATTAGTGCCCCTTAACTAGTCCAATTGTCATACCATAATGAAATCCTATCCCCTGCCCCTACTTCGTATGCAACTTGTTGTTGTACCTCTTCCCTCAACTTAAGGATTTAGTTAAAGAATTAAGAGTAAGTTTCTTTAAGATTAGTTGCCCACAAATTGCCACTCTTTTAATATATAACTATATACCCATTTGATCCATAAGGACTCTTTTTTACTTAAAATTCTTCAAATTCTACTTAAAATTCTCCAAATTCTCTTCAGCATTAGACATCTATTGCTTTTGTTGTTGTCTCCAATCCCAATTCGCCAACATCTTTTGGTTGATATATTTGCTTTCAACTCAATTTAGCTATTCCTTTCTCACCTTTTCCTTTACTCCATAAAAACTGCTTCATCATTTTTTCCACTGTTTTAAATCATTTTTTCCACCGTTTTAACTAGCCCTTTTGATAAGAATATGTTTTTCCACCGTTTTAACTAACCCTTTTGATAAGAATATGTAAGAGCACTAGTAAGATTGCATTGACATTATGACAAATTTCAAGAGATAAAGCTTGCCTCCATTAGAGAGGGTTTTATTTGTCCAAGACCCTAATCTTTTTACAATCTTTTCAATCAAGGGTAGACATTCCCTATATCTTAGTCTTTTTGAAAAGATAGGAATTCCCAAGCATAGGAGAGAAGGATATTGTTTTTCATTCCAGTGACTTGTGACAAAACATTTGAGAGATGTGCAGCGCTTGTTGACAAGATGAAGAAGCTTTTATGGAAGCTAATACTAAATCCAGATATCTCCTTAAAATTTTGTAAAGTACTCATCAGGAAAGGAATTAAATGAGTATTAACCTTGCTTAATAGGATAAAATCATCTACAAAATATAAACTTGTTATAAAAAGCAACTTAAACTTAGTGGTACTTGAATTTAAGGGTTGTAGAGATTTTGTGTTTCAAAAACAGGGTGAAAACTTCCATACAAATCAAAAATAGGTAAGGAGAAAGAAGATTGGCTTGCCTATATCCCCTTTTATCTTTAAACATCTATGCCAAGCTTCCATTAATCAAAATCTCAAAAGAAACTATAGTGACACATTCTTAAATCTATTTGATAAACATCTGGAAAAATTTCATAACCTCCACAATTTGTAACATAAATCTCCAACCAACATTGCACATCTCCATGGAGTATTTCCTCTCGTATACTCTTTCAAGAGCTTCTACAAAATTCGAATATTATCTCCAATATTCATATCGCTCAAGAATGAGCCTTGGTTATCACCGATAATGAATTGCAAAACAAATTTCAACCTATTTGCTAGGACTTTGCCAATTATCTTATAGATAAAATTAGTTCAAGATATAAGTCTGAAATGACCCCAAGTTGCAGGGTTATGAAATCTTAGGAATTAAACACAAGAATGCAAGCACAAAACAAAATGGATATGCTGCCCTATTGAATGATTAGATTTCCCGCCACTTAAAACCATCAATCTGTGTCAGATAAAACACAGCAACCACCATTTGTCATCACTCTTGACTTGCATAAAATTGTCCAAGCTGTCGCAAAAACTGCCATTACAAAACCTCTACATGGTTACAGGACGCATTTTGGAAGGTACAAGGCTGTGTTGGTATATATAATTTACGAAAGCAGGGAGACAAGGGATACAAATTCCAGGGTCAGTCTGCCCTTGGATCTTGTGTTGATTACAAAGTGCTCTGGGTATTTTCTTAGCAACATAAGCAAGCCATACCATGGTTTCCCCTTTGACTCCGGCCCAGGAAAGTCCTCAGGAGTAAGATACTTCCTCACTCGAGTGTGATGCCAGACATTGCTATATTGCTCCACCAGCTGAACAAAGAGTTGAGTAAACAATTATGAGACGTAGGCATCAAGTGAGGTTTAACCAACTAAAGTTAATAGCCGTTGTAGGAACGTTTCAAGTGTGATATAAAGCTCCAAAAACATCGCAGCTAAATTCAGATGTCACCAGTCCGACCACCGACTTTCTTATCCTTGATAACAAAATATGTCTTCGCCATGGGATAAAACTTCACAGAGGCCAAGCCTAAACTTATATACTAGCATTTTTTCAAAAGGATCAACTTTTAATGACCAAATTTACAAGAAGGATGAATTACTAAATTCAAGTCATTATTAACTTGCGAGCACCTTAGATCCTAGTCTGGAGGGAATAACCTATCCTACTGCAGTTGCATGCAAAAAACATTCAGGCGACAAACTGCCAAGTAGCAAAACCAAAACAAGAGGTTTTAAAGAATGACAGGGAACTTCTCCATGGTAAGATCGTAACACAGAGTGGATGCTTTATCAAAGATCAATTGTTATGTAAAGCAATGACTAGTTTTGGATTTATAAGCCACTCTATGTTCCGCTCAGTAATCATTTGGTGAAATCAGCATCTTTTGATAAAAGAGTGCATTTCATGCATAAGCCCTGGAAGTTTGGTAAAACAAGACAAATCCTAGGATCTAAGATAAAGGAATGTGCCCATGAATTCATTTTTCCCAACTAACCTGGAGACAAAAACCATTCCATACCATAAACTATAAACATCAACCAAAATCTAGAAATATCTGCTGCTTAGTACAATAGCAATAATAAACACCAAAATGCAAAACAGAAGCAGCTTGAATAAAACAGTTTTTTCAGTTCTAGAAATTTCAACAGCGAGCTATTTAAGTAGCAATTAGTTAATTTTGGAAAAAAATTGAATGAAAACAAAGATAACCATTAACTATAGATAGTATAACAGACCTTAGAATGAAGTTTCTCCATCGGCATCCATTCACCAGGACCACATAGATCCGATAGTACAGTAGCTACTGAAGAAACAACATCTTTTTCCTCCAACTGCAGCAATTGTTGATTGTCTGATTCACTATCAACCCTAGATCGTCCTTGTATCTTCTTCTCTAGAGGTGCTGAGCATGGTATCAAAGATATTAAGCACAGTATGATACCAAAGAGCATGCATAATTGTGGAATGCAAGACTGAAAGTAGAATTCTATTTAAACTTCAAATTTGTGCGGTACGATAACTAAATATTCTGCTGCATTGCTGTTTCAAAGCCGAAATCCTCCTTTAAAGTACACCGACAACTGTTAAAAACCAAATTTCATAAGAGACAAATAGAGGCGTTACAAACTCAATAAAAGGGTCATGACAATTGGTTGACACGTGTTACTACAAATGACCAATTGGTTAAAAAATGCCACGTCATGACATTACCGAAGTGATCACCTCTAGGAAAGATGCTAGAAGCACAGCTTCTATTTGGTTTTCTCATGAAACCTCAAGATCAATCACAACCACACAACTAAAGAAGATCAAAGCATTGTCCATCGATATGGTCTACATTGAAGGTGAATTCAAAAAATCAAGGTGAAAACTCCCGTAGCCCTATCTCTCATCAGAGAAGAACTATTTAATGAAGTTGCTTAGGATACCTAGAAAGATAAACTAAAAGATGTAGTTATCATTTAAAGCCAACAATTGATTCCATTCTTTGTTTTAGTGTGAGGGGAATGATACGATATTAACAAACAAGTCCCTCTTTTTGATTAGGTTGAGGTTAATTTTGTGCTGGGAAATTAATCCCAAGAGTATCAGAATTAAATGCAACAGGCTTTTGGGCCAGATTATTAAGGCTGCGAACATCAGGATCTATCGAGTGGCAAATTATTTAACGAGTATCTAACAACCTTGCAACTAGAGCTCTAAAGACCCTAGATTTTCAGCGTTATTCACTTTACAGGTTATGCACTTAATTTATAACTTAATAGATCATAATAGTCTGAAATGTGTACATTAAGAAAAAACAAAGTTATTAAGGATCAAAAAGGTAAAATTGAACAGAAAAACATCAGTGCATTTAACTTGGAATCACAAGGAAATATTTTCTCTCTGATCTTTATCCTTTTCGGCTTTTTATTGTACATAACTAGATTGTTTTATTTAGTAAAGTTTCTAGGATTTCAGTACCCCTATTGTTAGGACCTTCAGGAGAGAGAGAAAATTATTCTAGAAGGAATTAGTTATAACCGTATGTACCTAGGGAGGTTATAAAAGGGGGGAATAGAAGCAGGAAGGGA
>JANIHZ010000009.1:10688633-10699708 GCA_027478365.1 Erythroxylum rufum | reverse complement strand
TTTTGTAAGTCCGATTCTTCGATTTCGCTTATGATTTTGCTTCCGCTAAATGATTTCCGATCCATTCATTTGCTTCCGTTTTCCGTTTCAGTTTGATTTGATATTTCCATTTTTTTCGTCTTTCCTGTTGGGATCCGGGGCCGAGATCGGGTCCCAACAGAAGTCATTTTAAAGATATTTAAGGCTATAAAACATACCCTTGTTGAATACAGTAATTATTTCTACTTGGATATGATTGATATTGAAATATCCCATACAATATAGAAAATTATCTCACAAAATTCAATACGAACTTATATCATAAGATTTAAATTTATTGGTTTACTTATCATTTAATAAGAGTTATGAAGATGTTTGAAAGTTAAAACATTTTTCTCATATATGTTCAATGTATGTTTCGAGTTGAATTATATGAGTTAAGTTAGATTATATAGTAAATTGAATTGAACTAGGACTTGATGCACTTAACCAAATATCTAACAATTTGTTGAACTTTGCAATTGAATAAATAGTGGAGAATCTTTATGGATATATTTGATATGATAAACACTTTCCTCTAATTGCCTCATATTTAAGTTTTGAGTAATGAAATTGATTTTCTTAAGGCCTCTTATTTAAGTTTTGAGTAATGAAATTGATTTTCTTAAGGACAAACCAATTCTCAATTGTAGGGGAATTTTATAAGCTCTAATTTTACTATATTTTAAACACAATTTAAAGGAGCATTATGCTTGTGTTTTGATGTTTTTTTATTAGATTTGGTAATTAAAATGAATTATATTTTATTTTAGGTCTTGCTTTAATCCCTTAACGAAGGAATAAAGTTAGGAAGATTTTAGTCAAGTTAGAACAAAGTTTGAAGATTTTAGGGAAAAAAACTCAAAAAATAGTACCAACACAGTACCGTGTTACTCCCTATATTCAATCGTATCACATTATGTTTCTAGGCAAGCTTTTTGCATGGCTAATATAGTACTAACACAGATCCATGTTCAAATCGTGTTCAACAAGAGAGCAATTTGTTTGTCCAAATATTCATCCTATCATATTTTACATATATTTGTTCATCAACATAGAGGAAACATGTCCCTATATCTAGTCTTATATTAACTGTATTTTGTTACATAAAAGAAGTTGAGATGGGTCTTAAATAAAATGGGAGTTCAACATGGTCCTATATTTAGGTAGTGTTGGGCAAAAATTTTAAGGTTTTAATTCTAAGATAAAGATGACAGAATATAAGGGCGCTTTTAAGGTCAGTTTTGCAGCTGAAAATTAATTAGGAGTCAATTATAGTAGATAGGATTAAGGAAAGAGCAAGTCTTGGAGAGGAAAATAAGAAGATTCATTGGGATTCATAAAAGATATTTAAGATTCGGTCTATGAGAATTCATACTTCTTTTGTGTGTTCTTTCTTGTTCTTATAAGTTTTGTATTTTTTTTATTATGAACTAATTTGGATATAAATCTAGGTGGGATAGAGCCTAGGACTTAATATTTTTAATTTACTATTTACTTCAGTGAAATATCTTGGTTTTCTTAAGAATTAGTCATGATTATATTATGTTGAATTAACATTTGCTATTGTTATAATTCAATTTTGAATTTAGATTACATTGGGATCGAGAGATTATATGTATGAATTGATCATATTATCAACAATAAGAGTTCATCGGAATCCTAAAGATAGGTGTACATAAAATTTTGAATTATGGTTAAAAATATCGTATGAATTTGTAAAAAAAGTAACATGTTCTTATGAGTTTTGATTAGAAAAGATTTTTAGTTAATCAACGTAAGAATAAGAACTACATTGCTCGAGAGTGAATATAGTTATAAATTTCGAATTGCTAATAGTTCAAAGAACAAAAATTAATTATTGGATCGAGATAAATTCAAGGCATAGAAAAGGAGAATCCTCAACTCAATTTTAGTTGCCTATTGGTTGACCTTAAGCTTAGTCATTACTTTAACTTGGTGATCTAAGTAGTTTCATTGCATTAAATAATAAGAAGACAGTCAATACTAATATTTTTAATTCGCATAAGAGCAACACTCTACTCATTGAATTATAATACTATAGGGAACCCATATGTGAGAGTGAGTATCTATATTTATTTTGTCATCCTCTTAGTCCAACTCGAGTTTGGTAGGAGAACCATTCATACTCGCACGTGTTTTTTGCTTTTTCCCGTCCACTCGTTGCTGTTAAAACGTGTAAGGAATTAAACAGTTGCAAGTCAAACTTCATGCCACGAAAGCAGTGGCCTCATCGTTATTTTTCTCCAAAACCAAGCCCAAACTTCTGCCACACCCCCTCGGTCCCATCGAACACCGAGGAACTGGTCCCTTTTCAACGAAAAACACAGCACGAAACCATCTCCGACATCCACAAACGTACAGTCTACGTTGTTTCAACCATATAGAGACTTCCTTTGATTTTACTTCTAGACAATGTCGAAGATATCCTGTAGCGTCACCGAGCAAGTCCACCAATCATTCTTGTCACAATGCAGATTCTTGGGCAATCCCCATCCCATTCGCCGACCCTCCACGGTGTTCTTCGGTTCTGCGGCGACTAGGTCCTCCATTCGCTTTCAAGCTGTTGTGTCCAGAGGACAGGCTAGTGGGGTTGGGGTCGTTTCCGGGTCAGTTGGCAGCTTGGCTAACCAGCTCCGGCTGGGAAGCTTGACCGAGGATGGCTTGTCGTATAAGGAGAAGTTTATTGTGAGGTGTTATGAGGTTGGGATAAACAAGACTGCTACAATCGAGACCATTGCTAATCTTCTTCAGGTGTGTTTTTAAGATGAAATTGGTTCATTTCAAAACGATTTATTTATTATTGCATGCGGTTCAGTTTCGTTTTGATTTGGAATTTGGATCGGTTTTCTTTGATTTTCTGTTTTCCAAGCGTAGGTGTTGCTTGTATCGAGCTTTAGGACTTCCCTTTATTAAAGCTCTTGTGAAGTTTTGAGGTCTTTTCATATCTGATATTCTGTTTTAACCCTCTTGTCATTTCAAAATTTAAAGATGGGGTGTTTGGGATTGATTCGAGCATGGTATTGTCGTTTCTTACTTAGCTGCTGCTTTCATTTAAGATTTTATACTCTATTGGTTACCAGTTTTAGCTCGGTTTTATTTGCCAGAAGAGAAGGGAAGAAGTCTTTTACACTTTTTATTGACGGTGAATTTATGCTTTGTTTTATTATGGAATCCCAGTTTAACAACTATCCTGAAAGGAAAGAACAAGTCTTCCCGATTACATCCGGATTTCATCGGTTTTGCTGCAGCTAGCAGGAAACTTCTTTGCTTTAAATTTTTATGTGTCTCGCATATGTTTTAACTCTTGTAATAACATCTCTTACAATCTATGTAATTGTGCCTTGGAGTTCCTAATGTCCCAAAATTTGGGATATTGCCCTGTAGGAAGTTGGATGCAATCATGCTCAGAGTGTTGGATTTTCGACTGATGGATTTGCAACTACCCTGACCATGAGAAAGTTGCATCTAATATGGGTAACAGCTCGTATGCACATTGAAGTTTACAAGTATCCAGCCTGGTACGCATTATTGCTTTTAATTGTGCATTCAGTTTATCTTTACCTCTGTAATTTACGAGCATGTGGTGCAGGAGTGATGTGATCGAAATTGAGACATGGTGTCAAAGTGAAGGGAGAATTGGGACAAGACGTGATTGGATTCTGAAGGACTACGCTACTGGCCAGGTTATTGGAAGAGCTACTAGGTGCACTTTTGGACTTCTTTCCTTTTCCTTTTCATTTTCCTTTGCAGTGCATACTTTCCTTAGTGAAGGAATATAGAGAAAACTGGAATAGCATGATCAATATTATTGTAAATGGTCCTTTGCCGAACCGAATTAACAAATGGCTCCCATTTTATCAAAGTTGATTCTGCTAGGGAACTAAGCATGTGCTGTTCATGTTCCCATGGTAGTTCAAACAGGAGATCATCTAGCAATTTTTAAACCATGTGCATTTTTTCTTGATTGACTTCAGCTTTTTCCAAATCTTATATTATCAATTACATAAATATTACCATCCCTGTGTATGAACATTATTATTCATTTTTCTTATGGTCATAGAACATTTTCCAATTTTGCTTTCTGTAATATGTCCCAGTAGCGCTTTTCTTCTGATTTCTGGCTTATTATGGAAGTTGATAACCTAATTTTCAGTAAGTGGGTGATGATGAACCAAGATACTAGGCGGCTTCAGAAAGTAAGTGATGATGTTCGAGATGAGCTATCCAATTACTTTCCCCGAGAGCCCAGGTAACACTATGCTATTTATCATGGAGTTGCTACATCTGTTATTGCATACTGTCATGGACAACCACTACAAGTTACTTTTCTGCCAACCAGCCCTGGTCTTCTTTAAAATATATTTCTTGCTGCTGTTCCCCCTTTTTTGTTTTTTTGGTTTGTATCAGCTGTTGTGCATTGTGAATCTTAGTGATTCAGTTTATAATTGTGTGTTTAAGACGTTGAGTCATATGCGTTATATCGCTGTTTTCTTCCTGCAAATCTAAATTCTCCTTGTTGTTACCATTTTTTTTGAAAAACTTTTTACCATTTACTAGTATAGCTGTCGTTATGGATTAGTAAGATTTTCTGACGGTTTGAAGTACATATGACCATATATTTTTTCTTGTGATTTTTGATGCCCTTTAATGATTAGTTTAAAGCCAAGGCGACAAAAAGTTAATGAATTTTATAGGATGAAGTTGGCACTTTGCGTATTGGTAATCATGATATTGTAATTGTCAGAGCTCAGGGGATAGTTACCCTGTTAGAAATATTAATTTAGAAAACACTTCTCTTTGTTGATATTCTTCTTATTCATAGATTGGCGTTTCCAGAGGAAAACAATAGCAGCCTGATGAAAATTTCAAAACTTGAAGATCCTGCTCAGTTTTCTAGGCTAGGACTTGTGGTAAGATGATTTGGTACATCCCCAAATGTTAATGTAAACTTTAATTTATTCCATAAAAGGAGATTAAACTTATATCCGATCACTGCTATTGAAATTTGCAGCCTAGAAAAGCAGATCTGGACATGAATCAACATGTTAATAACGTTACCTACATTGGATGGGTCCTAGAGGTCAGTATCTGACAGTAATTCAGGAATAGTTACTCTTTATTTTTCTGACCATTACTTGTGGGAAGACTTGGAAACTAATGTATGTGTCTACCTTTGTTACAGAGTATGCCGCAAGAAGTCATTGATACCCATGAACTGCAAACGATCACCTTAGATTACAGAAGGGAATGCCAACACAATGATGCAGTTGATTCCCTCACAAGTGCAGAATCGGCCAAAAATACTGAATCGGTTTTGGAGATTCAAGGAACAAATGGGACTGCGAATGCAAGTGTAGCGGACGAGGGCACTCGCAACTTTTTGCACCTGCTAAGATTATCCGGTGATGGGTTTGAAATTAACCGTGGCAGAACAGAGTGGAGAAAAAAGGCTGCCAGGTGAAGAGGGTGGAGTTATGTACTTTTGCCTTTGTTAACTCTGAAATTGGTGTTCCATTTTGTTTGCTGGAGGACTTTCGTATTAATTTTATCATATTAGTTCAGTAATTTTGTTAAAACATGAAGGCTTAAGTTTCCCTTTGGTCCTTGTGACCACACGAGTACATTCATTGTGTACAGCTGCAACAAAGTTACTTTAAGCTCAACCATTTTCACTTTAGTTCGTATTCATGGCAGCATTGATATAGTACACATTTAAACATAACCTGATAGATCAACTAGTTAGAAGTTTGTTACAGATTCCGCAAACAATAATAGTGCCAAAACCACCACTTTGTTCTTGAAGTCATACACTCATACCAATCAATTTATACTTTGTTTTTGTTCTTCCTTTTATAATTTATCATATTATATCTTCAATTGTAGATAACTAATATATAGATTATTGAATTAAGTGGGTTCAAATTTATAAATTTGTAATAATAAAATATTGAAATTATATTTTCTTATTACAAATAAACAATATCATGACTTCATACAAATCCATGCAATTAATGCCACAACTCTATATAAACAATACCATCATACTATACATATGTCACAACTTAATACAAAACATATCTTTACTACATATGAATAATATAACTATTCCATACAAAAAATAAGTTTCGATAAGTTCTATATTAGTTGTGAAGATCCTATATATTATATATCTCTAAAGATTACATGTTTTATTTCTAGTTTTCAATTGCACAAAAAAAAAAATCATATATTAATACATTGCCAAATATGCTTAATCTTTTATTATTTTGGTGAATGCCATAAATTTAATAAGTACTGGACATTCGGAAATAGTCTCTCTACCTGATAGGGGTAAGGCTGCATATTATTAAACCTCCCTAGATCTCATGCTCAATGAGACTCTCATTGAGTGTTGTTGTTGCTGTTTTAATAAGTAACGGGCAATAGTAACTTCATATAAATATACAAACTTTATATATATGATTAAATGTTAAAGGCCAAAAGTAGTATGTTTATGATAATTAAATGCCCCACCTCCATCTTAGTTAGGGACATTAGAGTGTCACAAAACATGAATAAGATCATAACAATTCATGCATAAAATCTATTGACATCTAAATGTCCACATAAGCCTAATTAGTTGATTATTAAGTTGTAAAGTCCACAATTTCCTTCTTTACAAGGCTTCGTTCATCATTCCTATCCTATGATGCACTCTTGTTATTGTCACTAATGACGATAATTTAGATCTTTTGTTTCTAAACATTTCCCACTCTCATTAGTCAGGGTATACATCTTTTATCCTTTCTTGACGAACTCTTGATGGATATACTATTAATGCTTCGTAGCAAGGACCTGAAATCATATAATGATACCAAATATATCCTCATAAATAATATGAGTGATCAAAAAGAAAAAGTTATTATATCAAATTAATAAGCTAATAAATTTACCTCAAACTTCATTAGTTCATTTTCTTTTATAAGCCTCTTGTTCAAGTGTCTAAGTAGTTACATCAACTTAAATTTTAGTTCTTTAACGTATTTTTGAATAATAGAATCATGTGCATTTATCTACAATCACACCTTTTTTTGGTTAAATGTCAAAATTTGAAACAAGAAATACCACGTCATAGTATTGCACCTGATATACTATGATATATGTATACAAGATAATTAATTATCATCCAAAAATACAAAATATTTTTATACCTAATGTATCCATCACTAAGTTCACGAATTGTTACCAATCTTCCTCCGTTGTGTTTACGATATATAAAGAAAATACTTTGTCAATGACTTGCAGGAGAGTTTAGTTTATATGTAGTTGGTCATCACACAAGAGTTCCATTATAGAAATTACGGGGGAACTGAGATTTAAGACAAAAAGAAAAAAAAACTACTAAACCAGGATCATTTGAAGAAGATTTGAGATAATGAGATATGAGATATGAGATTGTTTGATCCATATAAGAATTCCAATATTTTCAATAGTTCTTGCTAGATAATGGACATGTCAAGTCATTTTGTGGAGATTAATAAAGCTAATAAGCCATATAGAAAATGTAGAGTTATCGATTCCCCCATTTATTAGGGTGGTTAAAAGGCAATGATCATGATCTTCCTTTTTTTTTTTTCCAATTATATAACATCAAAACTAATACTATTTAATCGTTTAAATTAGGTTGGGAAAGCAACTTGGTTCAATGGTTATAATAATTTGAGTTAAGCAAGATGCTTGGTAAACAAACTACCAATACAATTCCTAACTTGGTTAATCTTTCAGAGAGGAATCACATAGTGATCTTTAGAAATTAAGTTAATCTATATGCAAAATATAACAAGATTTAATAGCTTTATTTTATTAAAGGATAAATTTTTTATACATTAGTGATGCAAGTGTTATTGAAAAGCGATAGTTGTAGTTTTTGTTATGTTTTAGTGAGCAATTTGGTATGTTTTTAGTTGTTAATTAGATGATTTATGCATGTTTAGGTTTAGAATTATGTCATTTTGATTATATGTTTATGTTTTTGAATGATAAGTGGTTTAGAGCATGTTATTAGGCTTTAATTTTATGTGTTTGAGGTGTTTTAATAAGTTTTTTAGTGCTTGAGATCAGGTAAAGAAGATAAGAGAAGATTTGGAGAAAGCTTGAAGGACATACTAGTCACGATCGTGACAGAAGCAACCTAGCCAGGGTCACAACTATGACGAAAGCCAAACAAAAACAGGTCACGATCGTGACTTATTGCCCACAATCTTTATATAAGCCCAATTTTAAGTGTCACGATCATGACATATTGACCATGATCGTGATAGGCACAATAATAGATGCAGGGCTTGCTTCTGAACTCAACTTTTCGATGGTTATTTTGGACATTTGGGCCCAGGTAAAACCTATTTTTAACCCTAAATGGAAAAAAGCATATAAAAGAAAAAGAAAGAAAACCTAAAGGAGAGCCTCCATTTGATACATTTGGAAAGAACCAAGGAAGAGAGAGAAGAGGAGAGAGGAAGGAGTTATTGTTGCTGCCACTTCTAGTCCACTCCAAGTGAACTTCTTCATTTCATCTTGTTATTTCTTTCATTTGATGTATAAAATGGATATGATGATGATGAATTTGGGTTTAAGGATGTTCTACACTCTTTTAGGGATTGTTAATGAATCAATGTTAATTTGATTGCTTTTGATGTTAATATGTTGGGTATTGTGATTCTTTTTCATATTTGCATGCTTCGATAATAAATCGAGAGAGTGAACTGATAGCAAAATGATTAGGTTGGTAATGAGAGCTAAATAATCTAATAGATCACACAAACAATCAAATTGATAATTTATATGAGGAGAGATCTCGTGTAAGGACTTGATTGTCTGTTAAAGTGATTAAGATCTAATTAGAAGTGGGGGTTGTTTGGTAATTGAGATATTGCAAATTCCTTAATTCAATTGAATTAGGGTTTAAGATTTAAGGTTAAAGATCAAAACTCGAGAGAGAATAATCCACCCTTTGAAATTCTAGGATTGATACTAAATTAACTTAAAAGTAATCAAGTTAGCATTATATAATAGGATAAATCCCCCTTTCTTATAATTGGTTAATCTTACTTGTGTGATTTTCTATTTGTCAATTGGTTATGCTCAATTTTGAATTCTTTGCATTAATTTAGAATTTCAATTTTCAATCTATCCATATTCAATTGCTTAATTTTCTGCTCATTTTTATTTTCGTTTTAATTACATTTTTGGGCCTTAGACACATTAGGATTCGATTAGTTCAATAATTCCTCATAGGATCGACACCTCATATACTACACTTACGACCTATGTGCCTGCGAAACATTGAGGGTTTTATAATATTAAAACTTACTTAACAAGTTTTTGGCGTCATTGTCGGGGAACTAGTAGGATTAGTTGATTTCTTTTAGTTTAAGGAATTTTCGCCTCTCTTGTATCCTTGCAGTTGCATGAACACAAGAGTTACTAGAAGTTCAAGTAGGATTGCCGAAACACTAGACATCGCCCGTTTAGAACAAGCAATCTGAAGAGCAAGATGCAAAGAAGAAATAGAAGAACTAATGGTGGATGAATTAAATCAAGGAGGAAATCAAGGAAACCAATTGCGAACCCCTTATAAATTTCATGAGATCGAGGTTTAACACTGCGAATCAAGGCATGAGTCAACCAATGGTATAGACACCCTCATTTGAGATTAAGCCAGCCTTGCTAAATATGCTGCAAATAAATGTGCAATTCTACGAATTGACTAATGCAGATCCTAATACTTATATTGTTTATTTTCTAGAAATATACGATACTTTAAGTTATTATAGGATGTTGGAAGATGCCATTAGGATGAGGCTCTTTCCTTTCACATTAAGGGATAGAGCTAAGACATGATATCATTCCCTAAGTCCCGTAAATGTCACAACTTGGGAGCAGTTGGTGTGTGCGTTCTTGGTTAAGTAGTTCCCTATCATGGAGACTACAAAGCTGATAAAGGAAATCACGCAATTCTAACAAAGTGATGGGGATTTGTTTTGTGAAGCATGAGAAAGGTATAAGGATTTGCAAAGGAGGTTTCATCACCATAATTTACATAAGGAATTCCTAATGCAAACCTTCTATAATGGAGTCACTCCATCCACCTGAGGCACAATAGATGCAGCATCTAAAGGATGTTTTATGAGAAAGATGATTGAGGAAGTTGAAGAGTTGTTGGAGGAAATGACAAGTAACAGTTGTCTTTGGAAGATGGACTGGAATAGACAATACACAACTATTTAAGAGCAAAAGGGAGCTATAGCTATTGATTAAATAACGAAAATGCAAGCTAAAATCGACAACTTAACCCGACAACTTAATAATATGAAAGCCTCCTCTTCGACTCCTATCAAAGTAATTCAACAAAGATGTGAGTTGTGTGGATAAGACAACCATGACACCATCGACTGCCTTCTCATGCAAAAGAATGAACCAAAGTAGCTTAATTACATATGAGCACAGTTTGGTTAAGGAGGGGGGGGGGGGGGAACTACCCATAATTAAACACGTATAATCCTAGGTGGAAGAACCACCTGAACTTTTCCTAGTCAAATAATACAGGAGGTCAATTCCAACCTCAAGGGCCACCTAGATTCCAATAGGAAAAACCAAATGCCACGGATGCTAAGTTAGACAAAATCTTGAACAAACTCTAAAACATAGAAGACACTCATAAAAGGTTGGAAGGAAGATTCGAGCAAGTAACCAAAAATCATACATCTTCCATCCACAACTTAAAAGTCCAAACAAACCAATTACATTGCGAAGTGGGAAGAAACTTGAACAACTCATAAAGCCCAAAAGTGCACCCCACTTTACAGAGAAGGACAAGGAAAAGGAGAAAGATGTGGACATGTGCGAATACCCTCCGTATGTTGCTCCTTCACCATATCCACCCAAAATTCCAAACCCCTAATGTTGGGCCCCGATTCGTAATAAGCATGTACAAATTATTTTGAGGTTTTAGTCTGATGATTTTTAATTTGATTGGAATAAATTGAGGATTTTAT
>JANIHZ010000009.1:10667986-10678856 GCA_027478365.1 Erythroxylum rufum | reverse complement strand
CTTTATCGTAGGATACTCGTCGGAGTGACCTTCGGGTTTCCCGTTGTGTACCCTACGGTGAGGGGGCGCTACAAACATAATCAATCCGTAAGAGAAAAGAACAAAAAACAATACAAGAAATGCTTAACCGAGTCATCGGCGTCAATGTCACCTCTGATCTGGCGTCAGGATGTCTACCTTTCCATGGGTCTCTCACAATTGAGAGAGTTTCCCCTTTTTCTCATCTCTTCAACTTCATTTGTTACATAAACGATGCTTTTATATTAAAAAATAGGGTTCTAGTGAGCTGTAAGTGTCTCATGGGCATGCATGATAGTGTCACGCTAGTGAGTCACTTAGTTGAGGCTCACAGCCGTGAGCCTCATGTGCATGTGTCACGCCCATGACACCTTTTGTCATGGCCGTGAGATGTGTCTCATAGACATGATAAATCATGTATGGCCATGAGCTGGTTCAACGCTAGTCATACTGTTCATTTTATGTATTTTCTTGTCTTCTCATCTTGTAGAAGACCAAGAGAAGAAGAACAAAAATGAAGAAAAGAATAAGGACCCTCCCTATGTTCCTCCTCTACCTTATCCACCAAAACTACTATTCCTACAAAGGCTTCATAAAAACAGATTGAATTTGTAACGTTTGTAGAAAAGCTGAAGAAATTGCAAATTACCTAACCCTTTGTGGAAGCTTTAGAAAGCAAACCCACGTGCACAAATTTTCTCAAAGAAATATTATTAAGCAAGCAAACTTGGGATGACAATTAAACAGTCTTTGTGATAAAAAGTTATAGCTCCTTAATTACCAACCATATGCTCTCACAGTTGATAGATCCAAGGAGTTTTACTATACTCCGTGTAGTTGGTAATTTAGAATTTTCTAATTGCTTATGTGACATAGGTTTAATTATTAACCTTATTCCCTTTTCAATCTTCAAGAAATTAGGGCTAAGAGATATGAGGGAAACTTCTTTGCTTATTCAGATGGTGGATCAATTAGTAAAGAAACCTTTTAGCATAGTGGAGGATGTTCTTGTAAAAGTTGACAAGTTTATCAATCCTGTGGATTTTGTTGCGTTAGACTTTGAAGAGGATTGAAACTATCCACTAATTCTTAGTATACCATTTTTGAACACTGGATGATCTTTAATAGATGTCCATGAAGGCAACACTATCCTTCAAATTGATGATGAACAAGTATAATTTAGTATTAATAAGGTATTAAAGAATTCTAATAAGGGTAGCTCATTCATGAAAATTGATGTAGTTGAATCTTTAAAAGAAGAAGAGAACAAGGAACAAATGATATATGACAGAGGACACAGCTTGAATAATTTAAGGAAATCTCTATTCACAAAGCGGAAGAAGAAAAGGAGACAAGGAAGTAATTCACCTTCTTAGGGGACAAACTGTTGGATTCAACCGAAGATTCAGATAGCTTCATCATTCCATATTTTATTAATAGTTTTTTTCAAAAAAAGGATATTATTGAATTTACTAGGTTTTCTTAATTTGATTTACTATGTCCATCTAATTATATTGCAATTAGTAGCTTATTTACAGGCTACTAAAATGAAATTGAGTGAAATGAGTGGAAGAAAGCCACTCATAATAGACCTAGGTTGAGCATAAACATGAAGAGTATGTCAACCTAATAACGTAAAATAAGCACTACTTAGGAGGCAAACCAAGAATTATGATATTTTATTTTCTTTTGTTGGTATTTTTATTTTTATTTTTTATGTTTGTTTTATAGGGAGTGCATTGATGGAATTTTTTGCCATAAAATGTCTCCAAATTCCATCACCTATACAATTGCCACCTCAATCACCATAACTATTCTTGCTCTAAATTTGTATTTATTTTTTATTTTTATATTTGTATTGTTTTCTTTTCTACATTGAGAACAATGTGTTGTTTATGTGTGGGGATGTATATGTAATTGCATATCATGTGTGTGTGTGAATTTTTCTTTTGTATATGTAAAATATGGGTGAATTTTACAATTGAGTTAGTTTTTGATTAGGTTGACATAGTGTGAATATTTTGTGTATTGTGATGTGTGCATTGTGTGAATGTGTCAATGACAAAAATTGAATAGAATTGGCTTACTTTGAACATGGTCATTTAATTTGTAAGGGCATAATAACTTATGAATTTTGTGTTTTAAGTGTCTTTGGGATAAATATGTATGTTAATTAGGATATGGCACTTATTCTTTCACTTTTGTTTGTATACATTTATAATTATAGTCAATTAAATTGGTTAGCCTTATTAGTACCTTTCATGAAAATGATCGACTAAGAAGAAAAGAGGTAGGATAAGAAAATGTAAAAAAAAAATTAAATAAAATTTCTACTTCGTTGACACTTTTTAAGAAAATTAGGTTAAGAATATAGCTGGAAGCTAGTTAAGAGTTATGATATAGCTGAGTAAAGGGGGCATTCACGAAAAAATGTTTATCTTCGTGTTAAAAGGCTATAATGATGCTCCAACCAAACTAAATAAAAAAACTTGACCTAGTTAAGTAACCCAGGGACATTCATAACAAGGTGTTTGTCTTCACGTCAAAAGACTAGGTTATCGTTAAAGAATTTTTTTAAAAAATAGCATTGCAATAAATAAAACCTACAGATCTTTTACAAATAGAAAGAATTTTCATGAATGATTACTTAGTGATAGTTTACATTTTTGATTTATCAATAATAATAAATGCATGCTTACAAGTGCCATAAGTGTATGAATAAAGTGTTAATATTTTGATTGATATGTATATTTAAATCAATGCACTTAAACATGAAAGGAATAAGTTACTATGTTGGCACATTTTGAGTGACTAGTGTTTGAGGTTAAGTTAATTTCATAAGATTTATTATCATTGTACCATTATTATATTATTTCTTGATTGTGTGATTAAGTATTTATATATTTTTTTATTGCGTTTTTAGTTTGACTTGAGGACAAGCAAATGTTTAAGTATTGGGATGTTGATAGGTATAGATCACACTATGTTTTGTTAGGTGTTTAAGTGTGTTTTTAAGTATTTCTTAAATGATTACCATGTGCGTAGACTTAGAATTGTGTTCTTGTTAATATTTGTATGTATTTCAATTGTTGAGTGGTTTAAAGCAAGAATTTGATCTTAATTTCATGTTTCAAGGGGTGTTTGATGTATTTTTCAGTAATAGAAATAGGAAATTGAAGAAAAAAAAGGAAGAATTGGAAGCATGGAAACAGGTCGCAATTGTGAAAGAGAGTACAAAAGGCAAATTCTAATAGATTTCAACTTTTCCAACGCACGAGGTTTTTTGGTCTTTTGAAGTTTCAGGGCAATTTTTCAAACCAAATTAAGTGGGGAAACGCTAGAAAGAACCCTAGAAGCCTAAAAACTATATAAAATAATAAAAAAAGAAACAGCCAGCACCAAAAAGTGGATCAAACTTACGAGATCAAAAAGAACATCTAGTAATTCCGGCTTTCCAAATCAAAGAGCAATTGGAGCTTTTCTTCTTTTCCTTTAGTTCTTCTATTATTCTTAATGTGTAATATGAATTAAAGATGTTGAACATGTTTATTGAGTTCTAAATTTCATACTAGGATTTATTCTTCATTTATTTTGTGACTTTGATTATTGTTGATTTTAATACATATTGGATGTTTGTGATAATTGTTCATGGATAAACTTGAC
The DNA here is from genome assembly GCA_027478365.1 of Erythroxylum rufum. Classification (NCBI taxonomy): domain Eukaryota; kingdom Viridiplantae; phylum Streptophyta; class Magnoliopsida; order Malpighiales; family Erythroxylaceae; genus Erythroxylum; species Erythroxylum rufum. The sequence goes on along the minus strand of JANIHZ010000009.1, from coordinate 10,675,175 downwards.
AACAAATTGAGACAGTGAGTCAAAATTAATCAATTTTAGATTCTGCAATGACAATAGACCCACAATTATCAAGTTAATAATCATATAAAGAAAGATCTTGTTTCAAAATTTAATCCAATAGATAGTTTCAAATCTAATCAAATAAGTTAAGAAAAGTGTTGTGCATCGAGAGGTTGCAAATCTAGAATTTTCGAATTCAATTAGGGTTAAATGATTAGATCTTGAGAGAAAGTAATCAATACCTTGAGAAATCTAGGATCAAACACATAATTTAATTAACAATATTAAAGGAAACAAAATAAGGAAATAATATGTCCTAAGTATTCATCTTGATCACAACCTTAAATTTAATTGGCTGCTCATTTGTTATTTGAATCATTTGCTTGTTTAATTATTATTTTTCAATTTCTATTATTTATTTTTATTCAAATCACATTCTAAGTACCTTCGAAAAAGTTAGGTTCAAATTGTTAACCTTGTATAATCCTCGTGGGAATGATAACTATATATACTACAAGATATGATTCATATACTTGTACTGTATTGAGGGTGTTAGATATAAAATTTGCAAAACAAAGAACTAGAGCAAACCATTATTTTTTAAGGAACTGAAAAATTTTAGCAAAAGTTTGATCCTTGTCATCTATGAAATTATGGAGATTATTAAAGGATGATTCATCATATAAGGCTTTACAAAATCCAATATAGTCATTTACCATTTCTCTTGTATGATTATTATAAGCATAAAATTGATTTCCATATTTTAACCATTTAACATCATCATATTCCTATCTCTACCTCTCTTTTCAAGAAAAATACTATAGTATTTTGTACTTGTATCAATACCAAGATATTAGTGATTCTACCTTATATAAGATACTCTCATAGTTGTTGATTCTTTTTTTATTTTGTACTCTTTAATTACTTAAGAATGCTTCAATTCACTCAATTGGTTTAAACCAAGTAAAAAGCTTAAATTTAAAGAGTTGTTCTAGTAGTCATTTGAAATGGTGGCCTAATTGATCATCCAGTCATATTCATGATATGATTTTTACTCTCACGTCAAAAGATAAGACAACTTTTCAAACATGCTTCTAATTGCTCTTATGTTCATATAAAGTTTATTTTTTGCTTTACTTCCAATAAGGGTTATGAAAATGTTTGAAATTTTACGCATCCTTCTTATGTATGTTTACTTTATACATTAGGTAGAATTTTGTGGATTGAGTAAATTTCAAAGGATTGTGGAGTAAATTTATTTGATTTATGACTTTATGCCAGTTGCTAAATTTCTAACAACTTGATAAATGTAACAATTGAATGAATAATATATAATCTTAATCTATGTGACTGATTTGTTAAATTCTTTCCTGAGACACTACCTATTTAAGTTAAGTGTAATGAAATTGATTTCCTAAGGATAAGCAAACGCGTAAGTGTTGGAGAATTTGATAAGTACTAATTAGGTTATATGTTTAGGAAAATTTTAAGAGAATTTGGCTTTTGTTTAGATAATTTCTATAACATTTGGTACTTAATATCGCTTATAATTTATTTATAGACGTTTTCTTAGCTTCCTAAGCTAAGTTGGAACCAAGTTGGAGAAGATTTGGCATAATTTTAAAGGAATAAGGGTCTAATATGAACCTATATTCTTAAAATATAAGACTAATAAGGACTTATAAAATGCATTCTATTTTTTAAGAACTTGCTACATAAGCAAAAAAGGGTCAAGTAGGGACCCATGTTCTATAATATAGCTTAAACACAACACTATGTTCATGCCTTCAAGACTCATATTTTTAAGATGAACCCTCAGGTGCACGATAAAGGAACTACTATGTTAACATAGGTGTAACATGGACCTGTATTGGTGACCCATATTAATAGTGATTTTTACGTATATTAGAGTATTATAGAGAAACGAATAACATAGGACTAATACGAATCTATGTTAGACTGATATTAGTTGAAATTTTAGATTTTTCTTGAGATAAAAAGTAGAGAGACATAAGTATACAAGGATAGCACTATGAGAAGCCATAAAGAACTCAATAGGGGCTAAAATGGAGGGTCCTTACATAAGTTTGAAGCAACTTTAAAGTAAAGAAAGAAGTTATAATAAGATTTAAGATCTGTGAGAATGAGCTCTTGTATTTTGTGCTCTTGCTTTTTTATTATTGGTTTTTTTTAGTATAAACTAAATTAATATATAGATCTAAATAAGATGAACCATAGAGTTATTATTTTATATTAATTTCTTGATGTGATGAAACACCTAAGTTTTGTGAATTATTCATGTTTATATTATATTTAATTGAAATGTGTTAGTGTTTTAATTCTATTTCATATTTCATAAATAGTGATTATAAAATCATATGTATAAATAGATCATGGCATCAATAATAAGAGTTCTACAGAATCATAGAGATATAATTATATAAATCTTTTAAGTCAGAGTCAAATCTATCATACAAATTTATAAAAATAAGCTAATATGTTCTTAGGTATTTTGATTAGAAAAAGATTTCAAGCAATAAACTTACAGATAAAGGTGGTACGCCTTAAGAAAGAATATAGAACTTCTATTGATCCAATAATCTAGGATTAATCAATTAATCAAAATAAATTCAAACATAGAGAGGTTCTAAGGGATTCTTATTTGGATCTTGTTTTCTTTGATTTGGTATTTTATTTTAGTTTGATAAATCTTTCTTTTCAATTAAATTATTTATTTTGCAATATTAAATAACATAAATATGGTTAGTACTACTACTTGTATTCCTCATAAAAATGATACTTGTATACCTAAGCTATACTATAGGAATGATAAGTACAGTAGCTTAGTAATCTTTAGCATAGTTTTAGTTGGATATACATATGTATATATATATATATATTTCATAATCGATTCAATAATGATGAAATTAATGTTAAGCTCTATAAGTGAACTTAATAACAATGTTTAAATGAAAAAACCAATATTTCATTCAAACTGAGGTTTACACATTATTATTCTTACTTATTCCCCAATCTTATGAATTCTGCTATATAAGAGACTAAAAATGTGGAACAAAAAACTATAATATTGCATTGCAAATCAAGTGACAAATCACCTAACATAAAACGTATGCCCAAAGTCATTTTAAAAAATTCTATTAGGTTATAGGAAAATACAACGGGATCTTACCCTATGACAAACATTAAAATTGTAACCCACTAATGCTTTATTAAAATTATCAACATCCACATAATTTGGTTTGAATATCCTCTTATCTCCTCTATTTTCAATGAAATGTGGCAACACCACCACTGATCATTTTAAATTACTAAAACAATTACAAAAAGAAAAATATTCAACATCAAATTGTTATCTAAACCATTATTTCACAAAATATAATATTTCTAGAAATATAAAGAAAAAAATAGATATACCTAGCTAGCTTTATATGCATCAATGTCAATATCTAAATTCTTGCCTACATTTATTGCATACTTAGATATATATGAAAAAATCAATATTAAAGAAGGATTTGTCTAGGTTTTCTTCTAAAACTTGGTTTACATCCACCTGGTAAAATTATAGCACCAAATTCATTTCAAATACAGAAGTTAGTATCATTCTTTTCACAACCAAAAAATGTGAAGATAACTCACCACAAATATAAAGTCCATTAGGTGATTGCCTAGACAAACCCCAAGAATCACACTCTTAAATAACAAAATTGATGAAATCTATTAATAAACTACTAGGTTTATCTAACATAAGATATACATAAAGAATTAGAATATTGTATTTCAATTTGAAAATTACTTTCTTATTACTTGCATAATCATCCTACCATGTTACTTATATGGTTTCTAGGTTTCAAACACCAAAGAAAATCGCTCAATGTCATCCCAAACCTAACATCTCAAACAATGCCACTTCCAAAAAAATCTATAAGAACAAATATATCAAAACTGAATTAATGTTAAATAATATAATATATAAATACCTTAAAAATAATAATATTGGGTGCACTAGCATTAATGTTAGTTTAACAAATAACACCATTAAAAAAAATTAAACTAAATCAGCCAGTTCAATGACAATCATCATAAATTGGCTAACTCACAATTAAATTGGCCAATATTCTAAACTATAAGTAACATTGTTTAAATTGGAGAGATCTCTTCGATTTCACAAAGTCTCCTTCAAACATAATTCAATCTGTTCAATTTTGAAAGTAGAACAAAGATGTTCCCCACGAGTTAGTAACTCACTACCTTTGCATCATCCTCCTCCTACATAACATTCCTCACTTTTCTTGCCACCTCTTACCCATACTAGCACTTCATTATGTGATCCTTGTTGTAATCTATCCTTTATGTATAAGATAAGCTATAAATTGATTAAACTCTTCTCAAATAGTTTTTCAAAATATTACCAAAATTAACAAACAACATTACCTTCAACTTTCTATACTCCTACTTTTATATCCTATTAGCATCCAATGCCATATTAATTTTGACATTATTCCAAGCTATAATCCCTGTCATCTATTTTCACTTGAAGGGATAAATAATGTGTTGCATTTCTAAATACAATTTCTACAAATATATCACAAAACAAAGTCAACCTTCATGAATTACACCTTATAAATAGGTTTACATATTTATTGATGATCTCAAATTTTAGGATGCATAACTTACCATCAATGAAGCTACGCATCCACGCATTCAAGGCATAACATTTTTTGCCTCCACATCTTGGTGGAATATGCAAGCATGCTTGCAAAGATAGTTTAAGATGAAATATCCTAAACCAAGTTACTCATAGTCGTCAACAATGACTATGATATCTAACGATATCATAGTTGATATTTAAAAATCATAACATACTCAACACATATAGAAGTAAATTTCTCTAAAAATATTCCTCTGTCCACACATCTTTAACTTTCACGAGTATACATTTAATCACTATTTAGCAATCATTGACTTCATACTCCTCTTGAAGCCTCAACATCTTACCTTTATTGACTTCTATGTATACTAGCTTGGTTTTTCTTGGAACCTCCATAATTTATTTCACTATCACCCTTAATGTCCTTCACTCTCTAATTTTCAATGATAGCTTATTTGGATTAAAGTGACTACACAACTAGTAGTAGAGGTCCATCTCACCCTATACCTCTCCATCTCCAGGGGTTCAGTAAATCATATATCGATAACCCATTTTAGCTATTTAAGAGTTAGGATGTGTATCAATTTATACACCTTCTCTAAATAATAACGTAACTAAAATCTCTATAAATACTCATGTATTAAACAAAAAATCAATATACTTTCATATTGTCTAACAAAACTATAGTAATTTAGGTTAATTTAATCTAACTTTCATACCTTTTTCTTATTTCTCCACTTCAGTAACTTATCATGCAAGTGATAACTTTATCACAAACTTCAAATTTGACGTTTCAAATCAACTTATGTAACACACCACTACCATAGAGCATATGCCCGAACATCCAAAGGATATCCGAGAACATACCCTATGAGAATGGCATGTTAGAACAATCATATTTACTTATTATGGCATCACAGAAGCAGAAGTATTTTAAAGGATCAACTTTTCCCATTTCATTAACAAACATAACTTACATCGTAGCATTACATTTCACACTTCATATATTTACATTACAAAAACATCAGTGAGTTCACTGTTTTATGCAAAATGTTTTACATGAAATGAGAAACTAAACAAACACATTCTATCTAAACTCCTCAAATATCAGCTGACCAGACCTTTGAGCCATTTCTTATTCCCAAAATTAATAATACTAGACTTCAACTAGATTGCTTTAGAAGCTAGGTCTCCTTAGTACCTGAAAATCAATGTTGCAATTTTGATGAGTTTTGTGAACTCAGTGAGGGAACCATCATCGATTCGCTCACTCAAAACAGAATATAAACATCAAAAGTATATAACACAGTTCAATCAGTATATGAACTCATTTAGAATCAAATCCTATATATCACATCATTCAGAATTGAATACATGATCATATTATACATCATATTTTAACAAGCAAATTATGCATAAAAACATTTCATATAATCATTTCAAAATAATCTGATCATTCATATCATCATTATGTACACAAACATTGCATATCTCTATATCAATACAATTCAGTAATTCTTCACAATCATTCACATGATACATATAATGATATATATATATATATATATGCAAATGCACATGAGACTCCACTTTTATTTTTATTTTATTGTGACCAAGCGCCTATTTAACTATCTCATATCTCTTGTGGATATTGGGCTCATTTCATAAACTATCCTGTACCCATTGTGGATATCGGGCTCATTAATAACTGAGCTGAAGGCTCTTTGTACACATTTATGAGCTTTAAGCTCTTTTTTCACTTGGGTCACTCTAGTTACAACTCCTTTATCTGATCATGCATAACATTGTAATGAAATGCATCAAATCACATATTATGCTATCAATAACTTTCATTCAGTGTGCACAGTCATTTATCACATTCATCGAATCTAAGTCTAGCATTCAACATTCAGTTGAGAACACATTTTCCATATTCACTTACATTTAAAAGGCATTTCCAATACAATCCCGAATATCAAACTCCTTGGACCATCAATGTTTGGAACTATCATAATCATATAAATAACAATTCAATATCTAAAGGTTAATTAACAAAATCATAATGAGAAAAAATCTAGGTTAATTCACAGTATGCTTCATATAAGCTATTGCCTTGACGATCCAACAATGTCTAGATGTAGATGCTCAATTTGTGTTTTTATATCATCCAATACACACATATTTACACATTACTAACTTGTTTAATCAAATGAGTACTCAATCATACACATGTATATGTGTTATGTTCAATGCATATTTAATTGACTATCCCGGGTATGTATCCTTATCACAATTCTTGACCATTCAAAAAATCATAGCTCGTATATTACCACTTTGTAATCAGGTTTGTACATTTAAGCTAGCTTGATTCACTGAAAATTCATCAACCATCCTTTACATTTATCCTTGAACATTTTCATGATCAAAAACCCTCTCATAATCTACACACAATTGTTACTTTAAATCTGGAATTTCAGTAAGCTAGATCTATACATTCACCAAACTTTTTCCAGCAATATA
>JANIHZ010000009.1:10579396-10590616 GCA_027478365.1 Erythroxylum rufum | reverse complement strand
AAGAAGTTACATGGGATATTTTTGTTGAGGAGCTATGGTCACGATTTGGTCCTACCGATTGCGAGGACTTTGATGAATCCTTGTCCACAATAACACAAACAGGTTCATTACGGGACTATCAAAAGGAGTTTCAGAGGTTAGGTAATAGAGTGCAAGGATGGACACAAAAGGCTTTAGTGGGCACGTTCATGGGGGGCCTAAAGCTTGACATTGCTGATGACATTAGGATGTTCAAACCAAAATCTCTAAAAGATGCCATTAGCCTTACTCGGATGCGGGATGAGCAGCTGAATCGTCAATGCCAACTTCCACACCCTGTCAATCGATTCATGGCAGAATCATTATCTTCAACCAAGTTCAAACTCGCATCACCTACAAAGCGACTTACTTGGGACGAAGTGTAGAAGCAAAGGGCCAAGGGATTGTGTTTTAATTGTGATGAGAAATTTGCCCCAGGACATCATTGCAAGGGACCTCAACTCCTGGTACTAGAATGCGGTGATGAAAGTTTAGATAAGGAGGGGCAAAACAACTCAGCGGCATGTCAACCAGAGATTTCATTCCATGCACTCACAGGATAATTTCTTCAATCTTAACCTTGAGGACAAGGTTATTGTCGGAGGGGGTGGTATTGATAAGCCAAAGAACCAGGCATGATTTGCTTGGATTTTTTACGTGAAAGGCAGTACATGCAACATGGAGATTATGGTCCAAGCGTCGTTATTTTATCTCTAGTTGTTTGCTTAAGAATAGGAGTAGTTGTGATTTTAAGTAGTCTTGCAGTTGTGATCCAATCTCTTAGAGACGTGACCTAAGAAGTAGGAAAGTAGTTGAGTTCTTGTGTATTTAAATCTCCGTTCAGTCATCAATAAAAAAAGCTATTTTTCAATAAAAAAACTTTCGTGTTTTATTCTCACCGAAAGTAGAATATTATTCTAGGCTCTAACTGGGACCCATCAGTTTCCCATCGATTAGTCATAACAGAAACATCAAAATCATAAACCAAATCAAATTGATTATCATCATCACATGTATAAAACATGATCTCATTCTCTTTACGTTCATTGATAAGACGTTGACTGCCAACAACAAAAACAAGGAACGAAGGGCCTAAACTGAGCAACCAAATTAACGAGGAAAAAAGAACGATGAACACAGATCAATGTTTATCTAAAAGGTACACAGTCGCATGCATGATAGAGTGAATCAGATTCACAAATGTGGAAAATGATTTTGAGTGTGAAAATTCCTTTTTTTTTTTCTTAATATCAGATTGGTTGTTATGGCAAATGCTAATGGTGACAGTAGTACTGATAAAGGCAGGCTCATTCCTAACATTTTATAGAGCAAAATAACAAAAGACTCTTATTTTACTTCGTTTTATTCTTTATAAAAGTCAAAAATAAACCATCATAAAGAATAAAATAAGAAAAAATAAGAACCTTTATGTTGCTATTTATAAAAGTCAAGAGTAGAGAATAAATCATATTTTATTCTTCATAAAAGTGAGCCTGCCCGCCCCTACTCAAGGTCGGCCTGGCTAAAGGGACCTGAGGACGTGAAGTAAAACGTAGCAAGTTCGCAGTGGCACACTGTTGATTGTAATTATAATACATGATAAGAAAGAATCATAATTTCCGCAGTCAAACTAAGTGGCAAAAAGAATTAGAGTGGAATGAATGGAACAGAATTACAAAAGCCACACAAGGACGGTCCATGACAGATACAGATACTGGAGAACGAATGAATGCACTGAACGTCTCCATGATATTTACAGGACACTTAATTTCTGCACCAAGGAAAGCAGCAACTCTGGAAAGACGAGAGAAATAAATCACCAACATAGTTAAAAGGGGCACTGGGGTCATACTGATACACATAACGTTTACACACCTTGGAGCTTTTGCTGGGGGATGGCCCGCGAATATTCCCATGAGATGACTCGCTGGGCACTCCAGGTACCATCCCTGCTTGCCTTTCCTCTCGCACTTTGTTAAAAATGTGAGTATAACCATCAGCCGTAGCTGGGTTTTCATCCCATTCCCCAAATCTTGGAACTGCAGCACTCCTATCCGGCTATCACATAACAAACAACTTGAATCAGCTATCCTTAAACATATACAAGCCCCTTGCAGCTTTCACATCAAAGAAACTAGAAGACTTACACTTTCATCGCCTCTTGCTCTCAGACGGGACCTTCCAGGAGTACCATGGCTGCTGTCATGCCCTTTTCCTTCCCAGACAGGTGATGCCGTATTGCTTTTCCCTGAGATCCTGGCATGAGCATGTAGTGGTGACCGCTCAATAATGTGCTCAGATCCAGCATTCTGTCTCGGAGCTCGCCTATTCGTTTCTCCACGACCGCCATATCGCTGAGTTGCAGACTCTTTGCGGTTCATATTGTCATGCCGTACAGGAGACTCAACAAATTGTTTTTCGCTTTCATCCCGGGTTCTTCCACATTCTTGGGTCTGTCTAGCAGCCCCTTGCCTTTCTGGCCCCTCTAGCTCAGCTCTGACCATAGGAGAAACTAAGTCAGGGTTCTCTTCTGGATCATTTGGATTTATCATCTTTCCCGCAGTTCGACCCTTCCGAGCCTTATCAAAATAGGCTGTATATGGCACATTCTCTTCGCTTTCCCAATTGCCAAACTTTGGAACCTGTGAACGTTGCTGTCACCAACAAGAGATTGTAATGTTTATTTTTCATGAAAACCTGCATATTCAAGCATACAGAGATAATATCTAAAAGTAAGTTCGCCTACTTTCGTAAGACTCTTGCATCTCATGCATCTATCAAGATTCAAGCCATGGTAGAGGGGGGTCCTACTACCAAACACATGATGGTTAATAAGAAATTTCTTTCCAATTCAACCTCGGTTTACATATTTCCGTGATTTGCAAAGTTTTCTGCTGTGAGATCACATTCTTAGATGGGTTCATATCATAATGCACAATTTTACAAAACCATTCAAAATCGTTAATCACCTGAGCACATAGGACAAAAAAATTGCAAAATTTTCCATGAGATCTTTGGGTTGAGAAAAGAAAGATCAAAAAATTACTCAGACAAATCTCTTATACGAGGGCAGAAAGTGAAAGTAGAAAAACTACGAGTATACAACATATTATAAGACAACTTTGCAAGCACACAAGTGCATGTCCATAACAATTATCAGCAAATAATACCATTATCTGTTTCATAAAGTTTGTGTTATTGAACAGGAATGATTTCAGTATAACAGGCAAAAAGAATTTGCAATTAGTATGATGTGAACTGATCTGAAAGTGTTAAATGCTACAAAGAATTACAACTTAATGACTATAAACATAGTCACCAAAGTTAAAACTGTTTATCTTGATCTAGTTACCAACCATCAGAAATCTATCTAAAAACCATCTTTAAAACCATAGAACATGGATAATTATTTAGCGAAGAGTCTGTCTTATATGGTTGAATTTTGAAACACCATATATAAGAAATAATGTCAGCAAATATAAGAAAGATACTATCCAAGTGACTTTCTCACCTCAATTCCTCATCCACCAAATATGATTACCGGGCAAAAAGTAACAATAGCTTTCTAAGAAAGCAAATCGTTAATTTTGTTTCTATATCATTAACATGTAGCACAGCATGCAAGAGCCATGTGTTCCTAAGCTCAACATGAATCTTCGGTATGGAGAATCAGATACCCATCCACTAAATTCAAGATGGGCAGAAAAACAATACAAGGTTCAAGAGAGATATGACATCAATAACAAAATTGAAAATGCAGAACAAATTTGATCCTCTCTATACAATAAAGGAACGTCCCGTAACCATGATTGGAAGTACAAACATCAAATGTGATTCACTAATCAAAGCAACTTCAGTTCTCACAAAAATTTGATACACATGAACTAAAGAAGATTAGTTCCCATAGAGATTCGCAAAGCTAGGTAATAAACTAACTGGAGTTGCATCATATTCCGCAATGTTTCAACATGAGCTCCAATTTCAAAACTGAGCAATCCACATATTTTAATTGATTGACACAACCACAAAATTATCATGCAGCATAAAGTTCCTCCAGAAGACAAAAAAGCACCCTCTTCGCAGATGAAAGAAACAATGCAAGAGGACAGAACTTCAAGTACCATACTGGGATTAGATCACAAACATAAGTAAATCCTAACACACCACCATTTATATCAAGAGTTTCAGAGGACTCGGTAAACACTTCCAGAAGTATTGCTGATTTGGTGCATTTTTCACTTCTGTGGAAAGTAGCACCTGAAATGACTCTAATCATTACTCCTGTTGATCTGATTATTCACAAAACCCATTAGGCAAAAAGAAGATAACAGACAACCCAAGCGGCCATTTTGACTAATGTTCTCTCTTCAAAGACATCAAGACAAATAGAGAATTACATCCTTTTACTTCTTAATTATACATGTGGAACTGAAAATTCAGAATCAATTGTAACCACAAAATAGAGAAACGGAAAAAGATACCAAGAAACCTAAAAAGATAAACCAAGAAAGGCAAAAAGATCAACAAAAACAACAAAGGGAAAACTTACTGCCATTCCTCTCCCCACAAAGCTTGGAATGGAAACCAGAAATTTCAAAGAACAATTCTTCAAGCAAATTCAACCTTAAGTTTGATCAAAGACCCTAAGAAAAACCCTTCAAAGACCAAGGAGAAAGAAGGGACTTTTACCCACAACCATAAATATAGAGAGAAGATGGAGAGAGGAAGGAGTGTAGAGAGAGAAATTAGATGGACAGAGAAATGGCGTTTAGAGCAAGAGAAGATTTATAAACAGTTGTCTGAAACCAGCAGTAAGGTTTGACCCTTTTCTCTCTACTCTCTCTCTTAAAATCATCTGAGTTTCGTTTTGCCTTCACGACTCTCTCTCTCTCTCGCATCAAGGTCACTCCTTTAACTAACATCTGCTCTCCGTCACAATTAACCGCGTTGAATAAGCCTACTTCTAATTCTTCTTACCCATCACCTACTGCTCCAAGTTGCGTGGAACAAGAACGTTGAGTTCTTTGCGATAGCAAACGTAACGGGACACAGCAACTAACGCCGTGACTGTTAATGGCGGCTGCAACCAAAACCGGGACTTGTCCCTGTCAGAAGTGAATAGTTATGTCTTGTCCGCTTCTGTTGATACATTTACGCTGACCCTTCATTTTTCTGTTTTTTCACTGTTTCTAGTCTTTTTAATAATAATAATAAATTTCTTAAACGGAATTTCTCTTCCCACGTTTGAGCCCAACTTGGCGAGCATTCCCATGTTGTCATGACTCTTAAAGCCGAACAGGTGTTAGTGTAGTGCAAGCTGGATTGATTCACTTCTTACTCGCTTTTATTTTACCTAATTTTCTTATTTATTACGTACTAATGTTAGTGTTTTATATAATGTTTTGTTACTCCTGCGCTTTCCACTTAATATCATACCAGGAATTTAAATCAAGGCCTTATTTCATAAATGACTGATTAATTATTTTTATTTGATGATTTAATTTATTGATAATCATATTTAGTAATTAGGTGATTAGGTTAGTGGATTGAACTCAATCCCCTATTTTAAAAAATACTCCTATAAAGAGCGTTTTGTTGTTGTGACTGAGAAATTAAGAGATGAAAAGACGATGGTGTTCAAAAATTATTACAAATTACTTACGCTGTCATCCTTTATTATTGTTTTCCTTTTACCAAACACTAGTACCGTAAACTTCTTTGATACGCCGCTAAGGGAGAGGAGAGGAGAGCAGAGGAGAGAGAAAGAGATATAGATGAAACTTTGTTTTCTCAAATTGTTGTTTACGGGTGCAATCTTACTTTGTAAAACTCGGAGACAATACTCTTGCTCTGTAAGTTTGTCCTCTCAAATAGTTGAATATTACAACGACTAACCTCACTAATATACGCCGATAAGATTCTGACCAATGACATCTTCTCTAGTAATTTTGTCCTTTCCCTCTCCCTTACTTACCCACATACTCAGTTTTTTTTTTAATTTTTGGGGTAGGTTCGGTAATATTTATTTGGATTTTTGGATATTTTGATTTTTGCTATATCTGATTCATAAGCAAAATTTTCATTTTTGCTTTTTTTTTTTTTTGCATAATGATTTGAATTGATTTGTATAAGCTTTCTGATATTATGATGATTTTGCCTAGTGCTGTGGATTTGATTTGTGTCAAGTCATGCTTGCAAAAATAATAACCAAATTGGCTAATTAGATTTGAAGTCATTTCGTTTTTACTCTTAAATGGTCCTGCACTCTTGCATTGTTTTTGATTTCAAACAATAATAAGTGAGGTGAAGGGGTGAGGCTTATTTTTATTTTTGACTATTACTTAAGTGTACAAATGAGTAAGCGTTGCAGATTAGTTATAGGTAGAAATAGGGTCGTTTATTATCACTTTATATGAATTTTATTTGTTTTATTATAAATATTAGGTTCTTCCATGAAGATGGTTTTTAATGTTGTTTTTGCTTGATGGTGAAATGAACTTCACTTGGTTGTGGTCGTGCAATCAAGTTAGTAAAACTAACTAACTAGTTAAATCAATTGTAAATTGATTAACTGGTATATAATCTTTTCTCATCTTGTATGATTGGATGACACCATTTCAAAACGGAAACAAAGGAGAAAGTAAAGGGGGAATGATATAAGCAGGATTCGTTGGCTAAAAGAAACAATTCTTATCTTTTGTGACATTTGTAACCAATATATTCAAAGGAGTAAGGGAAAACATGGTAGAGTTATTTGTCAAAGGCTACCATGGAAGAAGATGGAGGAAGAGTTTCACAAAGTGACCAACTTACTATGGGATAAAAATAAACTTAAAAAAAAGTTTTATTAGATGAGAGCTAGATGGAGTCTTTGGAAACAGTTGAAAGGGAAAGAAACGAAATAGGATGGGACTCTTACAAAGGAACAATCGGTTCTAGTGAGGAGTGGTGGATTTTGAAGATTAAGATTAGCACCCCCCTTCGGTGAATTTAAGTTATTTTCCTTTACTTTAATGGTAAATAGTTATTTAAATAATGTATATTTAAGTTATTTATATTTTTTATAGGAGAACATTAATTTTAAAACATTTAAACCTGAAGGGATTAAACCTGAACTTGAATGTAAGTTGGATCAATTTTTGGATGTTTGGCCCGAGAGGTGATTTAATTTGTGCTGTGGCTAACCCTCCACAATGACAATAAGAAGTTGAGGAAGTGTATGTTCCTTCTCCACCTTATAGTCATAATGTTCATCAACAACCGTGAGACTATCATGATCATGACAATTTGGATGAGCTAGTGGTCTAAATAATTACCATATGATTGGTGATTAGGAATAGGTGTGGACAAAACCTACCCTGACCCCTAGATCTACTCCTATTGCTACCCTTCAAGCTACATATGATGAAGGGAGTGACAAAAGAAGATGCAAAAGGGTTTGGATAGTGATAGTTCACAAAGTAACAAGAGTGTAATAACTGATTCCACTAAAAGGGTAGGAGGATCTACAATAATGTATGAGAGACTTGACAATATGATGCAATGCATTCAAGAGAGACAGAGTGCAACAATGAAGATGAAAACTTTTATTATGAAAATGTTGAACATGATGATTATTGGTGCATCACAAAGTATTGGTACTGACGTGTCACATCATGATGTTACAAATACTTTGAAAAAACTATGTACTTTATCTCGTTTAAAGGTTAGTACCTCTGAATTTTACTTTGCCTGCATGTTAATTAAAGACTCGTAAAGAAGATCCATTTTTTTTAGTTTACTAAATGATACAAAGAGAGTTGAATACATAAAGTTTATGTATGAGCATAAGAAACATTAAATATAGTTTCTATGCATTACTATGTTTAGTTTATTATTCTTATGATTTGTGCACTTATATTGATATGGTGTTTTTTGAGACATTATGAACTGAGTTAGCTTATTTTATTATATTATGTTATCTTTTTGGTAATTTATAATTTTATTACATGTTTTATTATTTATTTTTTTATATTCAAACATATAAATGTCTTGTTTATTTATATTATAATTTTACTTGTTAATTGTAGGTATAGATGATAATGTTATGCAAATTATGCAACATGTGCAAATTATGCAATTTTTGGACAATGAGAATGAGTTTTGGGATTTTGTGGCTTGTGCAACGGGTTATATGGGTGTGTATTTTTTTGAATCATATATACAAGGAACCATGCATGACTTTATATCTAACAGTAGAACTATAGATAAATGAATTATTGAATTAATGGTGATGAATAACAATGTTTTAATATAATTAGGATGAATCAAAATACATTTCATCAATTATGCATGGTTTTGGGAAACAATTATGGTTTGAGGCCTTCGAATAGGATGCCAATTTTGGAGAAAGTGGGTTTATTGGTTATATGTCCTAAGTAAAGGTTCCCCTAATAGAGATACCTAAGAGTGCTTTCAACATTCTGGTGAAACTATGATTAAAGTTTTTAAAGAAGTTTTGAGTGTCATAGATGGATTTTCAAGGGATATACTTGTTTCAAAGGATCCCAAATTCAAGGAGATTCCACTACAAATTGCTAATGATGCCAGATATATGCCACATTTTAAGGTAATTGAATATATTCCCCTCCCCCTTTATTATATTTTTCGTTGAAAATGGTTGTTTTATTATCTTATGATTATTGTTTTATATTAGGATTGCATTGGAGCTATTGATGGTACACATATAGCAATAGTTGTTGTAAAGGAGGATCAAAAGCGATATAGAGGATGAAAAAGAATACCAACTACAAATGTATTGGTAGCATGTGACTTTGACTTACTATTCACGTATGTTTTAGCAGGTTGGGAGGGATCAGCACATAATTCTCGTATATTCCTTGATACAATTGGTAATCTGAGACTCAAATTTTCAAAACCACCAACAAATAATTTTTAGATTTGTAGGATTTATTATTCATGATTTAGACTTTTTATTATATCATTCATACTAATTATATTGCCTCTATGGACATTCAAGTAAATATTACTTAGATGACAAAGGCTATTTGGAAAAAGAATGATATTTGACACCTTACCCAAAGACAAAGTATCATCAATCGGAGTTTCATGGTGCAAATCCCAGAGGATCTCGAGAAGTTTTTAATCAAGTTCATTCATTATTGAGAAGTTGTATTAAGAGGTCTTTATGTTCTTAAGGCTCAATCGAAGATATTGGAGAAAATGTTATATTGAGAGGGCTTTCGGTTCTTAAGGCTCGATGGAAGATATTGAAAAAAACGCATAAGTATTCATTGATGGATTAAAATAGAATAATTTGTGCAACTTTTGAGTTGCATAACTATATTAGAAGAAGTATAATTGGCAACCTGACTTTTAACATCATCAATCAAGATCCTAAATTTATACCTCTAAATATATTTCAAGATGTTGAAGTTAAATCTACACAAGAAGGCATTAAAGAACCGAGAACTCGGGAGATAACAACTATTAGTGATAATATTGCTATTCGTTTAATGGCAGTTAGACATTGTTCTTAATTTATTATAAACATTTTCTTTAAATGATGGTGTTGGCTTGTATTGTTCTATTTGAATTATATTGTTAAACCTTATTTTGTGTTTGGATGTATCATTATCTACAATTTTTCTAGTTGATTTATGATCATGATTTTATTTAAACATTCTTTTACTGTTTCCTATTATAGTTAAACAATTAAAAAACATATTTAAGTGTCTAGAAATTCACCTTAACAATAAGTTATTAGCTCAACAAAATATAGGAAAAATAAGCATTATTACAACTAAATTATCAAAAGACATAGGTTAGTGATAAATAAGTTAATATACTAGAAAAATAAACTTCAACTTGATTAATGTGGAGAAAAAAAGTACTAGTAGTAGTACTAATAATAGTAATATTTATTTATCATCATCATCATTATCATATGTCATTTTACACATAAACAGTTAATATTAAACATTTAATTTTACCAAACATCTTTAAATAAATAACTAATGTTATTTGCTAGTCAAATCAGCTAATAGTAATTTTCTATCAGCTAACTATTGATAAAATCAACTAACAGCTAATACTATTCACTGATTACCAAACATTGCCTTAATAATGAATAACATTTTAAAAGGATATGGTTTTTGTCTTAGCTGCTCATGAGCGTACGGTTGCTTTCGTTATTATTTTTTCTGTATAGGATCAAATGATTAGTTATATACTTATCAATTCGCTAATATCTTGTTAATAAGCTCCAAATTACATTTCCCTTTCTCGTCAACTTATGATCGGGGCTTTTAACCTGGCTATAGCCAAAAATTTCTTACAAGCATAACTTCAGGATAAAACCAAAAAAGAAGAAGAATAAGAAATAAAGGGATAGGAATGATGTCTTTCATGTAATACAATGTATAACTAGCACTCTTACACGGAGAAATAACAATAGAATATATTGCAGTGAAATTATCATAGAAAGTTGTAGACTAAGAATTAGGAGATTATTAAATGAATGATGTTCTTGCAAAATAGTTGATGTACTCACGTTTATATATATATATATAGTTGATGTACTCGGAGACCAATTCCTCCCGACAATTTATATGTTTATTAGGTGAACAAGGTAGACCGATTCTAAGAAGCAAGGGGCGAGACCGAGGGAGTAGTTGGATTGACCGAAGTGCATGGACAGCTATGTTTCACACAGCTCAAAGCAACTTTCAGTCTTGGAATTTGTCCACTTTTCAGCAAGGAATTCAGTTACCAAAGTGAATGTATGAATGTGAAGGGACTCCACGATTGGCTGCTTCATCTTTTCAGGCCCCCCCATGGGCATTATTTAAAAGAGACTCTTGTGATTCATACTTGGAACTGTGAACGAAAGTATCACTTGTTATGGTCATAATAACATGCAAATTCGTATCTATTTGGTTCAGCTTTTGGAGGATAAATAATTTTTTTCACTGTAAAAGTTGTTTTTTAAGAAAAATGAGTGTTTGACTATAAAATGAAAAATCACCTTTTTAGTAGATATAACTTTTTTGACGGCTAAAATTAAGAATCATAAATTTGGAGTTTCTCAAAAATGCATTTTTTCATATAGATTTTTTAGATCAATTAATGAGTTTATTTTTAGTCTCTTTTATCCTTATGTTTTACACATAATTCCCACAATACCTACAAACATATTTTCAC
>JANIHZ010000009.1:10485946-10503022 GCA_027478365.1 Erythroxylum rufum | reverse complement strand
GATGTTTGTATTAGATTTTATAGATGATTAGCAATACGAGAATGTATATCAGTTATGAGTTATGTATATGTGAAGTGAGATAGATATGATATAAATTATGAGTTATGTAGTAATATGATTAGACTTTGGATATTGAGTTGCGATAATTACTGATTGAGGATTTATGAAGTGTTAGAATTAAGATTGGGTTACTGCTGGTGTTAGGATGCCGGACGGGAGGTCCGATGTTGTTTTGTGTAATTGGGTTGAGACATTAGAAGTGTGTTTTCTCTTATGTTTTTAAATTTTTGGGCTGTCCAAATACAGTCGTTATGCTGCCCGATTTTCGAGAAAATCGGGTTACGACGAAACTAGAATAAGGATAAGAATCTGATTTAATAATTGAGGTTTATAGAAAGATGTTTCTGAATGGTTATAAGATGAACAAGATGAAAAAAAAAATTATATCGGGATTTTTAGATTCGTTTCCAACGCGGATTCGGTTTTGTCACGAGGTTTTAATAAGAGGTTGGACATCCGATAACGGGTTCCAACACATTCAATCATTGAGTCATTCACTCATTGAGAGAAATCACTTAAAGGAGAGAGCTTTGAGAGTTGAGAGCTTTTGGGGGAGTTCTCATTGTAAGGGCTTAAGTAGGGAGTTCGTTATAAGTGCTTCGAGAAAGAGGTACTTGTATCTTTGGTTAAAATTTTGTTGAGGGTTAATGAAAGATTAGCTTAAGCTATATATCTCTTATTACTTTCTTTACTCTGTTCTACACTTGTGTTATTTTTGTGCGTGAGAAAAACTTTTTAAACACTTGTGTGCGCGTGAGGTGTTCAAGGGCTAACGAATTTATTTGACAAAATTCACTTGAGAAAGCTAAATCTTGCTTAAGCTGACCTAAATGGGATTACCGTACGAAGGTGGGCGGGACTTGTGGTAAAAGTTTGAGTCCAAGGTAGACTTTTGTGACAACCGATATCAGAGCCAACTTGGAGCGATGGCTGATGGAAGTAATATGATAGAGGGGGTTACTAGAATATAAGCGATTCTTAAGTCTCTAGTCCCGACAAATGAGGGAGTAGTTCCTATGTTGGAACGTATTGCAGCTTTGGAGATGGAGCTTCAAGCAACTATGAGAGCGCTCAAGGAACAGATGAAGGCTCGTGAGGTGATGAGCTATGATCTATTGGTGCTTAAGCGTGCGATGGCAAAGCACGAGATGGGTATCCGAGTGGAAAGCACTATAGTAAAGGTGCAAGAGCCATAAGTTTTCGATGGCAAGCGGAGTGCCAAAGGGCTAGAAAATTTCTATGGGATATAGAACAGTACTTTGCGGCGGCAAAGGTGACGGACTCAGAGAAAGTGTCAATCACAACAATGTACATGGTGGGTGATGCCAAGCTATGGTGGAAAACGAGAACCTCCAACGACATCAATGAGGGAAGATCTCCCATTGACATTTGGGAGAAGATGAAGAAGGAGCTAACGGATCAGTTCCTAGCCAACAAAACTTCATAACTCGCGAGGGAAGCTTTGAAAGGGTTAAAGCAAGATGGCTCGGTGAGGGGGTATTTGAGGAAGTTCACATCGGTGATGTTGGACGTGCAGAACATGTCGGAGGAAGATAAGTTGTTCAACTTCATTAGCGGCTTGCAAGGTTGGGCACAAATGCAGCTTTGAAAGCAGAATGCGAAGGGCCTCCCTAGCACAATAGCGGCGACAGATGCCTTAGTGGATCTTCAATTGCCACCACCAATTCTACCCAATGAAGAGGGCAAGAAAAATGGTAGAACTCGGGATGGTAAGGAGAAAGTCAAAGAGAAGGTGGGAGAATATTCTCAACATAAGAAGAAGCAATTGAAGGGGAAGATTGCATGCTTCATTTATGAGGGGTCGCATCATGCTCAAGAATGCCCAAAAAGGAAGAAGGGTAAGGAGCAGATGAACTAGATAGTCGCGAAGGACAAAGGAGGGAGTGATGAAGATGACTCGGGGGAAGGAGCCATCAACAACATCGCATATTTGAATGTTATGAGCCTCGTGGGGAGAACCCATGCAAAAACAAATTCGACGGAAAGAGGAGATGGCACGTGGGAAAGGTGCCAATGGAAAAGAAGGCTTGCTCCAGTCTTCAACAGTTGGCGAATGAGTCTTCGAGGGAACTGCTCGTGGAGGAGTGCTCACAGATTATTTCGACAAGGGTGTCGAATTCTTCTAGCGGGGGTGGTTTGTTAGACCCCTAAGTCCAAAATGCGAGATCATACGAGTGTTGGTGAGCCTTGGCCAATGCTTGGCACTCAAGTCGGCACGAGGAAGGCGTGTTGAGGAGAGAATAAGGTAAAATCTTGCGAGTTGGCGAGCAAAACTCGAGGAACTTGCGAAGTAGACGAGGAATGCGGGAAGTATCGGCGAAGATTTCGAGAGTAGGCGAGATTCGATACGCATGGGCACGCGTAGGCACGCATTGGTGGAAATCTTCAACGAGATTTGAAATTCGAATGCGAGACCACACGGAGATGGCAAACTAAGTCATGCGAGATCCAAAGGTGCGCAAGAATACACAAAGGCATGCGAGACCCCACGAGGATACACGAAGGCATGCAAGCGCGACAAGGCGCATAAGCACTTGACTTCAGCGAGGTAAGTCGAAGGTATGTAAACTATGCGAAGTTTTATACTAACTCGGATTGTGACTTTTACTTAGTCATGGAGCGATGAAACTGCACTATGAGTGATCTTGATCATGAAAGATGGACTTGTCCATAGACATGCATTGATGGACCTATGTGCAGATAAGCCGTGGTGACTTAAAAAACACATCAACAGTGACGTGACAACTGTGGATGATGTGGCAGATAAGATCACAGTAGATGAACATCAACTTTAAGAGATAAAGATCATGTGGAAGGATCATTTAAAGATAGACGAGATTTTCATGGATAAGGATACTCATTCTTAGATAGGGTAATCTTTTATCTTGTTAATGTGATGTAACTTAATCCTATTAGATAGAGTCCTAATTACATGAGGATGTCATCTAATAGTTAGTTTGATGTAATCTAATAAGGATAAGATAAGATAAGATTGTGATCTTAACTAGTAGAGTTTTATTAGGATTCTAACTTAGTCATCTAAAGATGCCTATAAATAGCTCATTAGAATTAAGAGCTATTCATTCATTCACTCATTGAGAGAAATCACTCAAAGGATAGAGCTTTGAGAGATGAGAGCTTTTGGAGGAGTTCTCATTGTAAGAGCTTCGAGTAGGAAGTTCCTTGTAAGGGCTTTGAGTAGCGAGTTTCTTTTAAGGGCTTCAAGAAGGAGGTACTTGTATCTTTTGTTAACATTTTGTTGAGGATTAATGAAATATTAGCTTCGACTATATATCTCTTGTTGCTTTCTTTACTCTGTTATACACTTGTATTATTTTTGTGTGTGAGAGAAACACTTTAAACACTTGTGTGCGAGTGAGGTGTTTGGGGGGCTAACGGATTTGTTCGGCAATATTCACGTAAGAAGGCCTTGCTTAAACAAACCTAAGCAGGATTGTCGTACGAAGGTAGGTACGACTTGCAGTAAAAATTTGAGTCCAAAGTAGACCTTTGTGACACCTTTCATGATAGTCTCAATATGCTAGCTCTTGCTTTCAGACTAACACTGTACTCAAGATTAATAGCCTGCTCTAGTTTTCATAGAAATATGTAAGAAATAACAGCACTGGTATCTCCATTTAACACCATACACCAAGGAGAGGAAAAGTGGATGTCTGTGGGTTTGTTTGATCATAATCATCCATTTTACACGTTTATGTATTTTTTGAGTGCTACTTCTTACCATACCATGAAAAGCAGCTGTTAATATGTTGACAGACTAGGATTCCTCCACAAGTTTAACTTGTCAAACAAAAATTCCTCTACTTCATCTTGAATTTCAGTCAATAAAAATGGTAGCTGATCTATCTTTGGTTAATTTCATTTCATCATCCAAGCCGTCCAAAACCTGCACTATATCCAGATATCGACGGTGGTATTTATATTCCATTAGAAAAACTTCAGGCTTCCCATCCACTTCCACCGCACTATAACCAGGTACTTTCCTTAGTCCAGTAACCTTCATTTTCTTTCTTACAATGGCAACTTCCTCCCACTTCTTGGCCAAGGAAAAGAAGTTTGAAACCAAAGCATATATTCCCAGATCATCTGAATTTATGTCGAGAATCTTTTTTGCTGCCATCATTCCAAATGATAATTTCCTGCATTTATGGCAACCTGACAGGAGAGCTACCCAAATAGCAAGCCCTGGTTTGCTGTTCATTGATTGTATTAGCTGAAATGCTTTTTCCACCTCTCCGGCTCGAGAGAAAAGGTCAACCATGCAAACATAATGCTTCTCACTTGGTTGGATTTTAGATTCCTTTATCATTACATTAAACCAGTATCTACCTTCTTCCACCATTCCTGAGTGACTTAAAGCTGAAAGAAGAGAATTAAAGGTTGCATGATCAGGTTTTAAGTTTCTTTCCCTCATCTTGAGAAAGAGCGACAGAGCTTCCACTCCATGCCCATGTATACCATAACTTGCAATCATCGCATTCCACAGTATCAAGTCTTTGGAATCTATTTGATCAAATAAGAAACGAGCAAAAGCAAGGGCACCACATTTTGCATACATATCAACCAAAGCAGTATACGAAACTTTGTCGAAATCAAGCCTTCTAACAATATATGCGTGTACAGACATCCCCAATTTTAAATGGCCAATCTGCGAACATGCAGAAAGTGCATTCACCAGAGACGCAGAATCTGGTTTGAATCCTAGTTTCTGCATTTCAACCAACAATTCAAATGCATTTATAGCAAAACCATTCTGAGCAAAGCCCGAAATCAATGCACCCCAGGAAACAACATTCTTACGGGGCATCCCCTCAAAGACACGAGATGCAAGCTCCATATATCCATTCTTAGCATACATATCAACAAGGCTAGTTTGACAAACAACATCATACGCATGCATCTCTCTCTTAATAATACACCCATGAATTGAAAGACCTAGCTTTAAGTCCCCAAGATTGCCAGAAGCCTGAATCAACCCCACCATCACCGCCCCATCTGCTTCTATCCCTTCCTCCTGCATCCTCCTATACTCATCAACCGCATCTGAAGCCTGCCCACTCTGCACATATCCACTGATCATAGTACCCCAACAAACCACATCCTTTTTCACCATCTTATCAAACACCACCTTAGCTTTATTAATTTCCCCACATTTGACATACAAATTCAGAACAGAAGATCCAACAAACACGTCATCCTCGTACCCAAAGTCCGCTGCTTGACTCCATATATGCTCTCCCTCTCTCAAGTTCATCAAGCTAGCGCATGCCTTCAGCGCCACCGTGAAAGTGGAGCTATCAGGCGTTACCCCTTCAGCTATCATATTACGGTAAAGTTTTAAAACCTCATTTGGATTATTCTTGCGAGAATAAGCAAGAACCATTGAATTACACATGTCCACGCGTCTATGAGGCAATCTGTCGAACACGTCATGGGCAGAGACAATGTCACCAATACGCACATATGAAGAAATTAGAGAGGCTACAGAATTTGGATGGGTGTAAAGAGCAGTAGTGATAAGGAGAGCATGGATTTGGGGTAGCGATGCTTTGTCCTTGCAAAGTTGGAGGAGTCGTTTGAGACGATATGGCCATTGAAGCAACTGCATATAAATAACGTGCTCAATTTGCCACTGGAGTCTGGAGAGTTGCGGCGCTGAAAAAAGTGCCACCAAAGAAAAATAAATATCATCGCTATTAATGGGGATCGACACTACAAGCACATGGTTAAAAGCCATACGCTCTACCAGCTGAGCTAAGACAGCCCTGCTATTGGCGACTCTCTTTTTCCTTGGGAACTGTGACCACAACCAGAAGGAAACTTTCTACCAAATAGACGAGAGTGTGAGTTGACGAAGCAACAACAATGGCGGAAATCTCATCAGATCCGTCAAATCCAAGGCAAAACGTTTCTGATGTTCTCAACACACCACATACTGATTTTGATTTCGACCCCAAAACCATGCGTACCACAAAGCCGGGTTCAAAGCGCCTCAAACTCACTCTATGTGTCCTTTTTTCTTTCCTTCTAAGTTTCCCGATGTTGTGGAAATCAGTAGAAATCTACCGCTCTCCACTTCCCTTCCGCGAGATCCAAACCCTCTCCGACCACGTCCAATCCAACCCAGTACTATTCCCTTTCCATTTCCAGGCAATCTTCATTCTTTCCAATCCCAATAGTCACTTCAACCCTGATCTTATTCGGTCCAAACTTTTCTCCCAAATTACCGAACTTACCTCCCCAATCCCTAAATGCGGCTCATGCACCGCTAATTTCACTCTTGCCGTCGCCGTCGAGGCCGGACGGAGTGCCTGTCGTCTTCACTCATTTGGGGAACCTCTGCCTTGCTTGTACAAGTGTGGCGGTGGCATAGGTCAAATCAACTTTGATTCTGATGATGATGAGGCTGTGGATGAAGCTTTGGAATCTGTGTTGGGAAATGCGTGTTCCAGTTTTGGCGGTAAAGTGTATAGCGTGGTGGTGGTTGTGAATGAGGAGAAGGGAGTGAAGGCGGTGGTGGGAAAGCACCGCCACGCGTGGATAGTGGGAAGGGATGCCTTGGAGACGGCGGAGGAAGTGGCAGCGGAGGTATTGGTTAAGTTGTTTGCCAACGGTGGCAGAGAGGAAGGTTTGATTCCTTCGGAGTTCATGCCTGTGGGTGCTGACGGCAAGATTGTTCTCTCTTTCAGTTTGCTTAATTCCAATCCCGGTGATTGGATTTATGATTGGTAATGAGCTTGTTGTGTTTGTAATGGTTTTAGATTGATAATGAAGTAGAGAAACCATGTGTTTTAGTACAGAGCTTTTAACTGAAGTTGGAATATACCTGAGATTGTCTACATTGATAATGTGTTTGATTCTGGTATAACTACGATTGAATTGATTTCAAGAATCTTCATTACCTTACTTTGCAGGGATTTTGAGTTGGTAGATGAAAATCTGTTGGCCCCCGTGCTTGAAGCATTAGCACCTCTAGCTAATATTAGTGTTGAAAGCCAGGTAAAGATGTCATTCTGGGTCTTATGAAATTTGTTATCGTTGAATTTTTTATGACTTGTTTTCCATTAATGGTTGCGTTTTGATTAGGTTTTGTACCACACCCCGAAGGCGTCATTTTCTTCCTGGGATGAAAATTTACACAGCCATATCTTGCCTGCTGGATATCTTCCTTTCTTTGTATGCTCCTTTTGATTTTTTACTACATTTTGATGACTAAAGAAGCAGAAAATATGGATATTCCATCTTTTCTAATCCTGAAGGCTTTGGTGTCAACAGGTGAACTCAAATGAGTGGCATTTAGACACCTCTGTTGCGGCAGGTGGACGGTCAAAGATATTGCAATTTGTGGTGTATATCCTTTTACTCTTGTTCTCATCTCATATACTTTTTATTTAACTTATTAGTGGTTTATGCGATGATGGGGTTTAGTTATTGTCTGTAAAGTAGCATGTGAAATGGCAAGATCATCTCAAAACATATTCTCTTTGGTTAATTGCATGAAATCTGTGGCAGAAACCTTGGTTTGGATCTCATAGACTGACCTTTTTCTTTAAGTTTGTTATATTCCTTGCTGGGACCTTTTAATTTGTATCACTTATGTGCTTTATTGTTGCTAATAAATACAGAAAGCTCTTTATCTAAAACTCACTGCACAAATTTTAATTTTTCTTTTCAGATATGTACCTTCTAGAAATGAATGTCCTCTGCTTCTGCGGCTCCCAGATGGAGATTTGTCAACCACAAATGGCTTTATATCTCCAGTTATTCACATCTTCATGTGCTTCAAAGTTAGCTATTTGCTCATTTTCTAATGTTATTACTGTTTCGAATTATTTATTGCAGATGTGGGGAGGGGTCATGGTATGGAACCCTAAAAGCTGTTTAAAAGATTCAGAATATAACCTTCCTGGCAGGCATATGCTATCACCTAAGGTGATTTTTTCTCTAATAAAGCCAGAGTTGCTTTTTAACTCACTATGGAAGTGTAATGCATGTGGTCACTTTTCTTTCTATTGCCTGCAAAGTATGACAGTATGCTGGTTTAAACAAATGTCCTTAGGTTGACGGAAAGATAATTGAAATTCTAGTTGGAAAATGATATTTTGAAAGTTGAGTGAAAAGGGAATAGGTTATCAGATTCCTATTATGTTTTATTTCCTAAACACTCCCATGTATTAACCAATTTCATAGGGCCTTAGGATGAATAAGAAGGCAGTCATAATTTTGCTAACAATCAGTTGACAGAAAGTTTGTCAGAGATGAGTTCTCTAAGTAGCAACCGTAGGGCCTAGGAAGGGGAAGAACTCTAGCAAGGGAAGAGAGGATTTCCTTGTGAGTCATCCTGTGACTGGATCCTACACAAAAACAGATATCATTTTCTGTTGGCTGGTGATTCATTCACATTTATTGTGCTCTTTTCATAATTAGTTTCATTGTTTATGAATGTTATCATTTATGGTTCACATAAAGAAACGAATGAGCAAATAATTACTTTATGGTTGTGTGAGATAAAATTAGTGTGTTACTACTGCAGATTGCTTCTGTTAATGTTTACCAAATTTGAATCGTGAACATTTTGAAACAGGATCTTCATAAAATCTTCGAAGTTTTTATGGGGCAATTCAGGCAACTTTTTGGTCTTAAATCTAATAGCCTTTATGTGGGTGCGTCAAGCACGTACAACCTTTTAGCCAGTGAAAGTGGCTTCACAGAATGGTAAGAAAAATGATCTTCTGAGCGGCTAGTCCAGTTCAGACTTGTATAACTCATGGTATCCAAGTTGATTCACATTATAAGTTTGCTTGCCAAAACCTTAATTACTTGAAAGTGAATAATGCAAACCATTTCCAACTGCGTAACATGCTTTTTTCTGTTTAAGTTATTTACTTTCTTCATTATTGACACTTATAAACTATTGGTGAGAACATTTTGTCTTTAATGTAATCTCTGAGACATGTGTGATAGTGAAATAATAACTGCTGAAGGTTTCGAAACTTGAAAAAAATATTGCTTCAACATCTTCTCCACCCTGATGTCCATAGGGAATTGGATTTCTTATCTCGACAGCATACATGCTTCAGCCTTCATTCAAGTGCCACAACCCTTGGTTCTCTTTCAAGATTGGTATGTTCAGGCACTCATATCACCTTCATCCAACTTGATTCTTTGCTTATTATGATGAAAATTATGCGTGCAGGTTCAATCATTGCCAAGGATGATTATTAAGGATGAGATTGGAAAGCAGGTCAGTTGCCTAGATAAGTAGCATATTCATTGGTGAAATTTATGAGCACTTTGGCGATAGTCATTGGTTGCTTTGTACCTGATCTGTATTTTGCAGTCTATGACATTTTCTATACTGCAAAGTCAAATTGTTCTGTACCCGGTCAATAAAACATTTCAGTGGGATAAGGGGAGATCTGTTTGATCCGGGATATTCTGATGATCGCACAATCCAAAACTTGTGTTGGGATATATCTACGACTATATACTATTCAGGTTTTGTAGGTAGCTGTGTAAGCACACACAAATTTTAAAGCATGTAGAGACAGATATATTAGTTTTGAGTGTGTTCGGGGTCAAGGCTACTCACCAGTTATGGGGGTATCTTTATGTGAAAATTAGAGTTTGGGTACCGATACTTTCTTTGTTAACGATAAACAGCATTGATGTGATAAACAAGTTGGATTCCATGCTTAACACACCAAAAAGGGATAAACTAGCAAAGCAAGTAAACAATAGAAGAGAAGCCTGTAAGTTGGGGTAGTATTTTCATAAAGTTCTATTGACTTGTATGCACGCTTGGTACTGAGTTTATGGATCCCAAAATGAGTGAACAAAGAATATAATCTCACTGAATAATGTATACCGTGGCTGTCAGTAGATATAATATTTAAATAAGGATTTTAGTTTCCTCTCCTCTCCATGTTTCCACTGTCAACCTTCCAGTTTGTTCTTGCTTGAAGGGTCTGTTCTATTCGTGTCCTTGTCAAGTCTTTGCCCTTTGGTATTATTAGGTTTTCAAAATGTTCCTATTCCATTTCAATATGGTGCGAGATATGTGGTCTTTTCCATTATCAATGAGTACCGCTCAAAATGTTCCTTTCTATTCCATTTCAATATGGTGCGAGATATGTGGTCTTTTCCATTATCAATGAGTACCACTTTTTATTTCATGACCTGTGATTCATGGAATGTTTAGGCTTTTCTATGTAGTCAATATTTTATCTGGTCTTTTTGGTTGAACTAGATGCAACTGCTTGAGCTGTCAGGACTTCGCATCTCAGTTTCAATTCTACTGCTTTTAGATGCGAGAATCAAACAACTGATGTACAGATTTTCTGATCTCTTTGATCAGGTAAAGCTTTCCCTTGAGGCAGAGAAATCAGCTCGTACCAATGCGTCGATTGGGGCTTATGGTGCCTCAGCTGGTAAGAATACAGATTACTTGTTTGTATAGATCTTCTTGCAAGTTCCTAAAAGTTTCCGTTTACATTTTGTATCATCGGAGATGGGCTAACAAACAATTTATTCTCTTCTTGTCAGTGTGTTCAAGGCAAGCAAGATCTCTGGCAGAGGATGCCTTTTACCACCCATCTATAATGTCTGTCAGCTACTTTTCGTTTGAGCACTGCTTTGCAGTCTACTCGGTATGTTCCTAGAGATTTCATCTTTTGTTCATGATTCCATTTGATTTCGAGGTCCTCTTGATTATCAATCTGTAGTAAGATGTGGGTAGACAAAATGTAATGGCATGACCTTGGCTCTAACATAAGCTATTTTGCAATCATCACGAGCATGAGCCAACAGCAGTCTTTCTCGCTTTAAAGTCCATTAGGGTGGTTGATTAGCGTGGTGCATCGAGTTTAACGAACAAGGGCAGAAGAGTAATGGTGTTTTTAAACTTATGTTATGCAGCCGTTCTTCCTGCCAGTTGGGATGCACGTCCTTCTTGCAGCATTGAGAGAGTGGAGAAGATCTAAGAAGGAAAATGCCAAGTATGCGTTATGGAGCTCTCAAGTTAAGGCTTCTTTATGAAGTTCATCTTCCACACACACCACTTAAATGGAGCTTCTTGGTATTCACTATTCATTGTGATTGCTTAGATTTTGGAATTTTTGGGTTTACACTAACAATACAACTTTGCTAATTAGTCCTTTTGTGACAAAAATTATTATTGTATGATTAATCTTAATTACTGTATTAAATCACAATTTATATTTTGTATTTATAATTAAGTATTGCATTAAATAAAATTCACTAATTGAATGAAATTAACTTATTATAATTTCGATCACATCAAACATCTTTGGTTTAAATGCTATAGAATTGAAGGTCGTTTCTTTCTTAAAATTAAATAAAATTTGATGTTTATTTATTTCAATTGTAACTCATTATGACAACTATTTCCAATTTCCAATGACTTAACCCGTATTTCTACTTTATCAATGCACCTCAACAACTGGAAGGTCATGTTACAATACAAACCGTGTATTGGATTTGTAGTTGTTTGTCTGCGATTAAGGCACGTATTAGTACAGAACCATAAAATAAGATCGCCCATCAAAAACATAGCCAGAAGGATCCTTTCGGTCTCGGCTGATAGGCAACCAACCTGTTATTTTTTTGACTGCCTCTTCAAATAGTTTAGAAAGTTGTGTCTTTCAATGACTGATTTAAGATAAACAATCAAAATTGAAAATACTCCTGTATAATAGCGTTTTCATCAATTAACCAACACCTACATTTTAAGAACAGTGTTTGTTTTATTTTCAAGGTAAAATTATATTTCACAGGAAAAAAAAATGTACAGCATCAAATGGGGCATACGCCGATCCATAAACAAAAAGAGGGCCAAAAGCTCAATCAGAAATACACGCCGGGGGGACTACAAAATACAGGCCTACATAAACTCAAAAGCCCAAACCCAAGCCAAAGGTGCAAGCCCAACCGTGAGCAACCCACAAGGAGGTGCATGGGAGGCTAGGCATGGTGGATAGCCCGGCCCTAAGAGAGATCAGCCCATGCAGGTGAAACCGACGTCGTGCGGAGAGGAAGCAGAGGGCTCATGACGCCTCACCAAAACGACAGCATTCGAGGAAAGACAGACGAAGTCGCCCGTGAGATGGCACAGCACCCAACTCGAAAAGCAACTGAAACATAATCAAATTAAAGGTGAGTGAACGACTGCGTATCACTTGTGCAAGTAATAACGACAACGTATGGAGGAGAGGAAATTCCCGCATACGACGACGTGCCAAGCAAGGTAGACGACACCGTTACAGAAGGTGTCGATGACTTTAAGACCCCGCACTCAAAACGACATCGGAGCTTAAGTCCATTATCCACGCATGGAATGACGTCGGAATAGACAGTCCACTGAGGGGACTCTTGGGCCACGCCTTCGACCCACTTATCAAACGGCATCGCAGCAGAATGTCGGCTTCGGCTTTAATGCCGCTTGCATCAACTTTGGGTGTGAATTGCAGCAGGGAATCACGCCCCTTTACGTAAGCTTGCATGCCATATGCAAACAGCATCCCTACCACCAAGGAATAGCGCCGGCTTTTTCATCACGAACAGAGCCGATCCAACACCCATCACCACTGTCGTTCCGGCAAGGATTCCTAGAGCATCCAAGAGGAGAACCCGCATGCAAGAGGAATCCGGCGGGTCAGAAATCAATAAGTTCCACCAGGTAGAGACGATAAAGGATCTTATAAACATGGGTTTTAATCTTTGCAACCACATCAGTACAAAGGAAAGTAGCAGCATCCATTAATACCGCATTCCTGACCTTCCAAAGCAGATAAAGAGTTGTAAGAAAAGCAAGCTTCATTGTTTTACACCAGAGTAAGGAACCCCGATGATTTTTCTGCAGCCATCTGATAGAGCTCCTGAGAGTTGTCATTGCCCGCGGCATGCAAAGCCAACCACGAATGGAAGTCTTGACTGCTTTCGAGAAGGAACATGAGAAGTAGAGATGCTCGACTGTTTCATCATCGTCTTCACACAGAGGGCACTGATGGTCGATATCTAAGTAGAGCAAGTTAGCCTTAGTAGGTAAGCGGTTTTGCATATAAAGCCAAGCAACAAATGAGAACTTCGGTGGAATATAGCTTTGCCAAATCAATGACATCCATGGCCGAGTCGGCCGCTTTGCACGGAGGAGTTCATAAATCTTGGTTGACGGTAGTATCCCCTCCACACAGAGGGACTAGACTCCCTGTACCACCAACGATCTGCCTCCCAAGGAGGCCATGAGTGAGTCCCGAATCGCAGCTAGGCGTTTAAGGAGAGGGGAGTCACGAGTGTGCGGACGCCAATCCCATACCGAGGTACCCTGCAGATGGTAAGCATGCATTCAACGCGACCATAAAGAAGTAGCTTCCTTATGCAGGTTCTATAGAACCGTAGACAACAGAGCATCATTCCAAATTTTTCCATTGCTTAATCCTAAGCCACCTTCGCTTTTAGGGCCACAGATAGTGTCCCAGGCGATGCGGTAATGGCGACCACCCCAGAGAAAGAGCCGACAGAGAGAGGTAATCCGATCAAGAATTGTTGCCGGGAGGGGAAGGAGCTGCATCCAGAGGGAGAGCACACCCTGAATAACGGACTGGACAAGGGCCAGACGTCCGACATATGACAAGTTCTTCTCCCGCCAGGCAGTAAGGTATGCTTCAACTGTTTCAATAAGAGTCGAGTACTGAGCAACCGAAATCTTAAGCGGAGCCAAAGGTACACCAAGGTACCGAATGGGGAACAACCATTCGGGAAATCAACCATATGTAAGATAGCTTCCTTTTCACCACCGAGAACGTCACCAAGGAAGATGTTATACTTTAAAGGATTTATCGACAAGCCGGCCACATTACTAAGGGTCCCCAATCCATCCAGTAAGACCCGAATAGAAGGGATATCGCCCCTAGAGAATAACATTAAATCATCAGCGAACGCAAGGTGTGTGAGACCCAATAGCTGGCACTTCGGACGATAATTGAACTGTCCAGTAGCAGTCTTCTTCTTAAGGTACCTAGACAAATATTCTAAGCACAATAGAAATAACGAGGGGGACATGGGGTCTCCTTGGCGTAAACTGCGCCGACCCCGAAACATGCCATGAAGAGATCCATTGATAGATATCGAGTAAGAGGCTGTAGTCACACATTCTATGACCCACACGATGAACTGTGTAGGAAACCCCAGACCACACAACATGTCAAGAAGGAAGTCCCAATATACAGAGTCATAAGCCTTCGTTATATCAGCCTTAATGAGGCACCTGGGGGATATACATTTCCTGCTATAGCCACGAACCAACTCCTGTGCCAAAAATACATTATCCCATAATCTCCTTACACCAACAAAAGCAGATTGCTCAGGATCAATGATATTGTCTAACTCCGTAGCCAACCTCACAGTCAGAAGCTTCGTGGTCACTTTGTAGACTACGTTTAAACATGAAATGGGTCTGAACTCAGCCACTCTAGGCCTAGTATTCTTAGGAATCAGTGTAAGAGTCGTGTGGTTAAGCCGGCGTAGGAGACAACCCGTCCTGCATCGCAGACATTAGGCCCCACACGATGCCATTGCTGTTTAAACAATTCTAAGGAAAACCCGTCCGACCCCGGCGATTTGTCACTGCCAATGCTAAACATTACCTTCCGGATTGCTTTTGCCGAGAAAGGAGCTAATAGTCGGGTTTGAGCTTCATGGCCAAAGACCGGGCCATTTGTAAGAACATCATGTTCCACTCTAAAGCAAGGGGAAGTAGAGCCTAGTAATGAAGTAAAATAATTAACAATCAGGTCTGACACTTTTGGTAAGAAGGTGGTCTCCGACCCATCTTCCCGAGTGATATGTGTAATCATTTTATTTCAACTTCGCTTCCGAGCTAGGGCATGGAAGTACTTCGTGCTTTTATCGGCCTCCTGAAGATGAGTACAGTTGGCTTTCTGTCTATAGAAAAGTCGTTCGGCATCTTGAAGGAATACAACATGCTTCCGAAGAGAATTGACTCTACACCTCAAGTCGTCATCCTCTGATTAGCCTAAGAACTCCTGATACCTACAGTGGAAATCTTGTTGAGCCTCCTGAACACGTGTGGAAATGCGACTAAACGTCGAACGATTGAGGCGCCGGAGGGGTGTTTTAAGGGCAACCAATTTGGAGCGTAAGGTGAATTGAGCATAACCTTCCCTCGACTGGCTCCAAACCTTTTCAACTAAGACTGGGAAATCTGAGTGCATGGCCCACATATTGAGAAATTTGAAGGGCTTAGTTCCAGTCAACTCCACACGGTGAAAATCAACCACAAGTGGGCAATGGTCAGATTCCGCAAGCATGGGGAGAGTAATGGCTGAATAGGGGAGGTCTATAACAACCCATTCCTGGTTTATAAGTACCCTATCCAAGCGTGCCCACATTCTATTTTTCTGCTAGGTAAAGAAATCTCCGCTCGAAGGGGCGTCCTCAAACCCATGAAGCAACCGAAAATCCAATAAATCTTGCAAGTAGTATGCAGCTGGGGGGAGGCACCCTTTCCGATCCGATGTAGCACATACATAATTAAAGTCTCCCAAAACCATCCAGGGGGTCGAACAAGGAGGAGCAAGTCGTGTTAATTCCAACCAGAGCTCCTTTCTTTCTCGGACAGTGTATAAACCATAGACACAAGTTACTATAATATGCAATTTGGAGATACAACATGTCACCTGACAATGAATGTGTTGGGTCCCTTTCGCAAGTAATGAACACTTAACTTGGGAGGGATCCCACAGCATGACCATTCGGCCTCTTTCCATATCATCGAAGTTATGCCAATAGTGCCACCCCGGCAATCGACACTGAACAAACCACTGCAGCCCTTGTACATTGAGCTTAGTTTCTAACAGACACAACAAACTGCAATTGTGTTACTTCCTCAAGGAAGTAACATTGTGTTGTTGCGAGGGTTTATTTAACCCTCGGACATTCCAACTAAGAAACTTCATGACGGCGGTATGGAGGTAGAACCTCCATCCCCTCTCCGTATGGTGACCCCTTTCCTCGCCTTGTGACGTCCATTCCCTTGGTTGCTCGAAAAACTGAAACCCCCATTCTGGCCAACCGACTGAATCTCCTTCCCCTTAGGCTGACGGATACCCGGGTGCAAAACGTGATCCACTCGAGCTTGATCAATTGCCCTTGAAGTGGACCGGATTGGAGCAGCAGTAGCCAGAGGAGGAGAGGTGCTGGAAGTCTGCCGCTCAGGGATTTGGGAAGTGATGCCACGTGAGTCCAAAGAAGCAACACGGTGCTCATGTAAAGCAGGATCCAAGTGCTCCAAGAAGTCAGGAGCTGTAGAAGAAGGTCCAGCACCCATCCGAGTTGCACCAGGCACGACAGGACCCCCATTTGTCTGCTCCACTCTAGGAGCTGGGTGCTGACCACCATCAGCAAGAGAGGCAGGGAGGGGGTTGACAGGGTCGGCTTCAGGCCCGTGTTCTGGAGTCAGGTCGCGTTTACAGTGGAAGGGGCTATGGTCGAATTTTCGACCGTGGCAGCAATAGTTAGGGTAGGCCTCATAGATTACTCTTTGCGTATAGCTACATCCAGAAGGTAGTTTTACAGAGAAGCTCGAGACTGGACCTTTTTCCACATCAACTTCAACCAACAACCAAGCATAACCCAATCGGAGTTATTGCCGGGTTATTTGATTTGTACAGAGAGGGTTACCAAGCCGGGACCCCAGTTTTGAGAGACCCTTGTTGTGCCAGTAGTCCAGGGGGACATTCGGGAGTTGCACCCACATCTGGACGTGCATGAATGCTGTAAAGTCGAAGGTGAAACCAGGTGCCAATGGTTTCAAGATCAAGGTTTTACCGAATAGGACATAAGGACCTCCAGCTAATACTTGTTAGTATAAGTCGACTTGTATGTGATGTAAGGCGACTTATCTTGTCACGATACCCATAAGGCGACTTGTCTAGT
>JANIHZ010000009.1:10461488-10472103 GCA_027478365.1 Erythroxylum rufum | reverse complement strand
ATAAGCTTTGAACAAAGATGAATTTCCAAAGGGAAATCGTATGGATTTGTTTTAAGATGAATAAGATGGAAAAAAAAAATTTTGTTGCGATTTTCGGTTTGGTCTTAGGGTTTTCAACGCGTCTCGCATCGTTTCTCGATCAATGTGCGCTTTTGGATGTGGGCATTTGCTTTCGTTTCGTTTCGTTTCGGTTTTCCAGTTGGGATCCGGTTCATACGATCGGGTTCCAACATATTTAATCATAGGTTGTTTAATCGGTAGTTACTGGATGTAGCATAAACTTTATGGAGATAGCTGAGTGATAAAGATAGGATTCATCACCCTAAAGTAATTAGGGAGAATGTTTCGTTGTTTTCGTTTAGTATCAATTCAAGAAATCCTTGGCCAAGGTGAAATGATGTTTTGTAAATAGTTTACAAATGTCTTTAATTGAATCGATAGCTAATGGCAGAGAACTAATATGATTAGAGTCAAAAAGGAGTATACATTAACTCCATGCTCTATGTCTAATTGGAACATTGTATGATGAAATGTTTAAATTATATGGAAAACTTATGCATGAAAAGGTTAGTCAAAACCATTTCGACATTCCTAAATATTTGGGTGGTTATGGTGCGTTGCTAAACGACAATCTTCATATATGATTATAAATTGTTTAATTGAAAAATTAAATTAAATTAAATTATGAATTAAAATTAGATTTTATAATTATTGACAACATATTTAGGAACATAATGGGTCTCACATATAAAATGAGTTGAAGAGAGCAAAGTTAATTTAATCAAGTTGGACTTAATTGTAAATTTTGAGAAACTTTATGATTAAATATGAGATATTTAATAAATAAAGATCTATATGAGATATTGAATCTTATATAGGCATAATTGGTATTTAATTAGAATTATTTTTAATTCTAATTAAAGTTTAATTGAAATTAGAATTTAATTTCAATTAAATTACTAAAATGCCCAAAGCTTATTATAAATAGGCTTAAGCTCTAAGGAGCTAGCACTTCTTGCTTAACCCTCTTTGTAAGAGTTACAAAGTTCTCTCAACTTGTTCTGTAAATAACATTAGAGGCCAAACACTTGTGTGACTACGGTGGTTGAGACGGATCAATTTTGAGAACAATTCGAGGGATACGACAAGACAAAGATTAAGCTTCGGAATAAGGTATGAATTAAGTTTTGACTTTATTATGATTTGTGTTAATCATTTTATAGAATTAAATAGATCTTGATTTTCGAAAAATCAAAATTCACGAAAAAGTTTCGTGATTATTCCGCTACGGTCGGGATCAGATCTTGACCCGGTTTCCCAATAATGTAATGTAACTTAATCCTATTAGATAGAGTCCTAACTGGATGGGGATGTCATCTATTAGTTAGTTTGAGGTAATCTGACAAGGATAAGATAGGATAAGATTGTGATCTTAGCCAATAGAGTTTTATTAGAATTCTAACTTAATCATCTAGAGATGCCTATAAATAGCTCATTAGAGTTGAGAGTTATTCATTCAATTATTAAGTCATGCATTCATTGAGATAAATCACTCAGAGGAGAGAGCTTTGAGAGTTGAAAGCTTTTGGAAAAGTTCTCATTGTAAGGGCTTCAAATAGGGAGTTCCTTGTAAATGCTTCGATAAGGAGGTACTTGCATCTTTTGTTAACATTTTGTTGAAAGTTAATGAAAGATTAGCTTCGGCTATATGCCTCTTGTTTCTTTCTTCACTCTATTATACACTTGTGTTATTTTGTGCGTGAAAGAAAAACTTTAAACACTTATGTGCGCGTGAGGTGTTCGAGGGCTAACGGAATTGTTTGACAATATTCACGTTAGTAGGCTGAATCTTGCTTAAGCAGACCGAAGCAGGATTGTCGTGTGAAGGTGGGCGCAACTTGTGGTAGAAGTTTGAGTCCAAAGTAGACCTTTATGATAGCTAGGATTAGAGACAATCTAAACCGATGGCTAGTGGAAGAAATCTAATAGAAAGGGTTACCAGAATAGAGGCAATTATTGAGTCTCTAGCCCGGACAGATGAGGGAGCAGTTCCATTGTTGGAACGTATTGCAGCCTTGGAGAGGGAGCTTCGAGAAACTATGAGAGCGCTTGAGGAACAAATGAAGGCTCATGAGGAGATAAGCCATGATCTGCTAGTGCTCAAGCGTGCGATGGCAAGGCATAAGATCGGTGTCCAAGTGGAAAGCACTATGGTGAAGGTACGAGAGCCATAAGTTTTCGATGGCAAGCGGAGTGCCAAGGAGCTCGAAAATTTTTTGTGGGAGATGGAGCAGTACTTTGCAGCAGCAAAGGTTGTGGACTCGAAGAAAGTGTCAATCACAACAATGTACATGGTGGGTGATGCCAAAATGTAGTGGAGAACGAGAACCTCCAATGATATCAGTGTAAGGAGACCTCCTATCGACACTTAGGAGAAGATGAAGAAGGAGCTAACTGATCAGTTCCTACCCAACAACACTTCATGGCCTGTGAGGGAAGCTTTGAAGGGGTTGAAGCAAGACGACTCAGTGAGGGAGTACGTGAGAAAGTTCACATTCGTGATGTTGGACGTGCAGAACATGTTGGAGGAAGACAAGTTGTTCAACTTCATTAGCGGCTTGCAAGGATGGGCACAAATGAAACTTCGGAGGCAGAACGCGAAGGACCTCCCTAGTACAATAGCGGTGCCAGATGCCTTGGTGGATCTCCAATTGCCACCACCAACTCAACCCAGCAGAGAGGGCAAAGAAAATGGAGGAACCTGGGATGGCAAGGAGAAAGGCAAAGAGAAGGTGGGAGAATCTTCTTAACATAAGAAGAAGCAATAGAAGGGAAAGGTGGCATGCTTCATCTGTGAGGAGCCACATTATGCTCGAGAATGCCGGAAGAGGAAGAAGGGCGAGGAGAAGATGAGCTCCATAGTCGTGAAGGACAAAGTAGGGAGAGATGAAGATGACTCGGGGGAAGGAGCCATCAACAACATCGCCTTTTTGAATGTTATGAGCCTTGTAAAAGAGGGCCCATGCAAAAACAAACTCAACGAAAAGAGGAGGCGGTACGTGGGAAAGGTGCCAATGGAAGAGAAGGCTTGCTTCAATCTTCGACAGTTGGAGAAGGAGTCTTCGAGGGAACCGCTCGTGGAGGAGTGCCCACAGATTATTTCAACAAGGGCGTTGAATTCTTCTAATAGGGGTGGTTTGTTAGACCCCTAAGTCTAGACTACTGGATCGTGCAAGTGTTGGCAAGCCTTGGTCAATGCTTGGCATGCAATTCTACACGAGGAAGGCGTGTTGACAAGGGAACAAGGCGAAGTTAAGCAAAACCCAAGAAACTTGCGAAGTAGGCGAGGGATGCAGGAAGTATCGGTAAAAATCTCGAGAGTAGGTGGAAATCTTTAACGAGACGTGAGATTCAGATGCGAGGTTGCATAGAGTTGGTGAACTAAGTCATGAGAGACCCAAGGGTGCGTGAGAATGTGCAAAGGCGTGTGAGACTCCGCAAGTATACGCGAAGGCATGTGAGCGCGACAAAACTCATAAGCACTTAACTTCAGCGAGGCAGGTCGAAGGTATGTAAAGTATGTGAGGTTTTATACTAACTCAGATTGTGACTTGTACTTAGTCATGGAGTGACGAGACTGCACCATGAGTGAGCTTGACATGGAAGATGGACTTGTTCATGGACGTCCATTGATGGACCTATGTGCGGATAAGAAATTGTGACTTGGAAAACATATCAGCAGTGACGTGGTAATTATGGATGATGTGACATATGATGATGTGGCAGATAAGATCACATTGGATGAACATCAGTTAAAGATAGAGGAGATCTTCGTGGATAAGGATAATCATTCTCGGATAAGGTAATCTTTTATCTTGTTAATATGATGTAATTTAATCCTATTAGATAGAGTCCTAATTGGATGGAGATGTCATCTATTAGTTAGTTTGATGTAATCTGATAAGGATAAGATTGTGATCTTAGCTAGTAGAATTCTAATAGGATTCTAACCTAGTCATCTAGAGATGCCTATACATAGCTTATTAGAGTTGATTTTTGGGATGCTTGCTTGATTATTGTGAAGATTGTGGCTCCGCTTATAAGGCTATAGAGCTCACAAAACAATTATAATATTTTTAAAGGGAATGAGAAAATGTACAAGCCTCATATAGATATTATTGATCGACGATGGGATAAGCATCTTACTCAAAGGATCCACTTAGTAGCATATTTTCTCAATCCTTATTGCTTATATAGTGGAGAAGAACGTACAATTAATATTATAGGCGGTTTGTTTAATGTGATTGAATGCAAAGGTATTTCCTCTATTGAAGAGCAATCACAAGCGATAAACGAAATTAAATTGTATCGTGAAGGTTTAGAGAGTTTTGCTAGATCATCAGTAAAGAGAGAACTTATGTTGAAAAAAATGCAGCCAGGTAAGTTTTGTACTTTTATTTCATTATTTACTTATTAATAATATATATTTTTATCATAACTATTAATTTAAAATATAGATGAGTGGCGGAGATTATTCGGTGACAGTGCTTCAACATTGAGAAAACTTGCTATTAGGTTACTCAGTCAAACAGCTTTTGCATCACGTTGTGAATGAAATTGGAGTGTTTTTTAACATATTCATACAAGGAAGTTTGAAACATCAAAGACTTAATGATCTTGTTTACGTTACTTATAATCTGAGAATGAAGAACAAGTATTTTACTATCTTATAGTTTTGTTTTTATTTCAATAATTTTATTTTATTATTGATTTTATAATTTCTCTATTATGTATTCAGGTCGTTTAGTAAGAAGAGACCATATGATCCAGTTGATATTGATTGTATTGAACATACTGATTTTTGGATCGAAGAAGAAGAACCATTGCCTGATCTTGATTATAATGAACTTGAAAAGACGATTTATGAAGAAAATGCATTTGTCACAACGAATGAATTAAGAACATCTACTGATGGTTAGTTCATATTTAAGTTAAAATTATACTATATTATAAGTTTACAATTGAGAATAATTTTATACATTACTAATTTGTAATTTATTTTAATGCAGTAGAAGAAGTTGATGCAAATACCTTAGATGAAGGTGTAGTTTACGAATCTTTAAATAACGATGGAAAATTTGGAGCTTTTGACGATGATGAGACACAGCCTCCTTCAGAAATACAATTTTGAATTGTATTTTTATTTTAATATTTATATTACTCATATTTATTTATTATTAATTCATTATATAATAATAAACATTGGTATATTTTTATTTCAATAAAATATTTTATTTTTACTCATTTTTATATGTTTTATTTCTTATTTATTATATACCGATTTTATAATGATTCACTACCGGTTAAACCT
Organism: Erythroxylum rufum; assembly: GCA_027478365.1. NCBI lineage: Eukaryota > Viridiplantae > Streptophyta > Magnoliopsida > Malpighiales > Erythroxylaceae > Erythroxylum > Erythroxylum rufum. Next base: position 10,466,732 of record JANIHZ010000009.1, on the reverse strand, counting down.
TTAATTCTTAAACTTTTACTTTGACCGATTCGATGTCTAGTCAGATTTTTAAAATATTGCTCAAAATTGTATCAAGAACGAGATTTCAACCACCAAACATGTATATCTTTTTGTTACATGTCACAGGTTGGTGGAGTGATGCCTAAGAAAGGTGACACCGAAGACTTGATACTTCCTGTTTTCGTAGTAAATAATTTTTTTTTCTTAGGGTAAATCTCACAGAAAAAAAATTAATAAAGTATACAATTTTTTTTTAAAAAAGCCCCACATTGTTATGATAGGGTTCCCAGAAACAATAAATAAATATTAACTGCTAAGCCATTGTCAACTGTACAAAAAAACTAATGACATCAGACAACCATCAACTTATCCGTTATTTTGGAATTATATTTAAACTTTTTCTGAAAATTAAAGTTGCTAAATTTATGGATCGGTGAAAAAGTTAATATTAAAAGTGACCTTTTGCCTATGAAAGGCACAACGATTAAATATTCCCCATAATGGACAATGAGCTGGTAGTAACTTTAAAAAGTTCTGGGAACGAAAATTGTATGAGATTATGGGGAAAAAAAAGTGTGTTTGTGCAATCATCCTCCTCTACTCCCTTCCCTCTCCAGTTAATACAAATTATAAGCCAGATCGGAAGCACTTTCAAATGTTACTTGCAGACCCACATCAACCAAAGCACACCCCCGCGTGAAAATCACACCAATCATGCATTTGATATACATGCCAATACAGTGCCAAATCAGCCCCTAGATTCCAATGCTAAAAGTATCTTCTTTCGTGGGCCCTAAAACAACAAAGTTAACCAGAGAGCTAATTAGATGTAGAAGAGGGGAAGAGAGTAGCAAAACCAGGAATGTCATGAATGAAAGGCATTCAGGTAGTTACTAAGTAGACCGTTCAGAAAGAAAAAAAAAACGAAGAAAATAAGAAGCCAAGAAAGTTAGGACAAACTCAATTGCCACATTGCACCAAATTGAACAAGAATAAATGAAAGAGAGTAATTTTTAAACTTTTAAAAAGTGAAAATGGCGTAACAATGGAAGATCAATGCAATTGAACTAAATCATCTGTTCATGGAACAAGAACCACTCACAGTTGAAAAGAATAAGATGGAAATAATTAACATTTTTTCAGCCCTTGTATAGGATAGCTGAAATAAGGAAATTTAGGCGTTAACCATGTCTGTTAAGTTTCAAAACAATGCAACAGAAAGACAGGAGTAGTACTAATCACATAATAACCTATTTCACATATAAAAAAGTAATAAACACAGGATAATATAATGACAAGAAAAACCTAAAGAACTTCAATAACGAGTATACACATGGCTGCATGTGTACCTGTGGACATTGACCCAAACATACAATCTAACAAGCTAAATGCCTTGGAGATTATTAACAGTATACAAGAATCCCGCACTAAATGACAAATAGGACCATGTAAAAGCTTTTGAACCATCTAATAACAGGTTAGCCTAATTGAAATCAGCCAATAGAAAGGATAATCCCAATTGACATTAAGGATGAGGATTCTTCAAGTTGTAAAACACCAAAGCAAATTCAAACTTACAGTCACATGACGTAATGGCAAGATAATAAGAATCCAATACATACAGTGGTTACTAAATTTTACTATAAGCATTTGGGAGAAAAAGATATTCATGCCGTGAAGAATAAGTGACACAGAGTTTACCATAGGTATCCCCATAGCCTTGAGGTCCTCATCAGTCATGTGTAAAAGAGCTGTCATATCAACCTGCAAAAAATGGAGCACGCCCAATAAGATTTCCTAACCTAATTACAGAGTTAAAAACAAAAAGTACTTACCTCTTCTGCCTGAAACGTAATGAGATACTTTTCAAGATCCAATGACTGCAGAAAACTATCCACTGATGAATCTACCTGCAACAAGAAGGCATTAACAAGTTGCACCGATGAGCCATACTACATGTGTGGCTATGAACAACAGATTAATCGTCAAATTTAAGGCATCACAATCATACTAATAGATTCGCAATATTTTTGGGGGACTCAAAGTTAAACTCTCTTTCAAATTTGAATAAAGTTGGGATCCCAAGAATGTGATAAATTTGCATCCATGAAGCTCTTTTAAGGATATCTTAGCACTTATCAACCTTAAAAAGGATGAATCATACCAGTAGTCACACGTTTATAAGTCCATTAAAGAATTTTTCTTTATCTACTGCTATATAATAATAGATAACTTAATCTTAAACCAAAAACATCAACTATCAACAACATTCCTATCTACTCTCTAAATGATGGTATCTTAGTTGCATGTGTTACTAAAGGCATAGCCAAAGTTTATATTCAAAATAGTACATCCCCAGGGAATACTTCATATGACCCAAGCCATGTTCCAACAGTTTAAAAATTATGGCAGGATATAATCATAAGAAACTAGGAACGACATAAAGGACCATAATGTCATCGCATATGGAAAAATGTGGTCAAGATATGTATATCTCATAATATTATGATCTAATCATGATCAGATCTTTTAGATTAGATAGCAGTATCTTATAGATATATAGTATCCTAGGATTATATTTCAACATCCGTACAGATTTTCTACCTTATTCTGTAAACCCTATTCATGTATATATATACTGCAGTCTCTAATAAAGAGATATAGAGTAAATTAGCTCTGATTCACAAAAAATAATAAGTACTTCAGGGTATGACATTCAACATCATGCGTGAATTTATATACCTTTTGCTGTGATCTTTTCCTAGAAGTCACACCAACAGAAGTTTTAATCTGTGGTTCAGGAGTTTCAACAGCAACATTTTTCCTGGTTGTTTTAGCAGCCTCCAGCTTTGGTTTAGATGGATCAATATTAACTGGTTGGGAGTTTATAGCTCCAGATAACTTTTCACGCAGATCCCGCATACCAGAAACTGACCCCTTCACACCTTGAGATGATTGCTGAAGACTTTTCCTTTGGAGCTTTTGTCTAAGATCTAGTGGGCCAACTTTGCGTTCTTCACAAATCATTTACAAAAAGTCAAAACCCTATATAGTTGATCCATTTTCATCCAACACTAGCAGCAATTCTAGTTGTGTGAGGTTAGAATAAATGCATACTTTCAAGATGTGGTTCGTCACTCTCAAAAAGATCATGTTCCCATTTATCGTCCTGCCTCTGCCTGCATAAATTACGCCATTAACTAGAAAACAATGTGGTTCTGAACACACCACAGAATCTCTGAGAGAGTAATGCAGAAACAAGAGATGCCAGTCACAATACTAGGCAAGAAATTCAACACCCTCCTAATTAGATACATGAAATAAAATAGGAACTTTAAACAACTTGAGCATCCATTATTTTAATGGCAAGCTTACAATTCTAGCAATACTCATTTACCACAAAAAGCAAGAAGATAAAAAACGTATAACGTAAAAAAAGATTATGCTTCAAGTCCCAATATTGTTCCAACCACGTTAAATTCCAACTAGAAATGACATCAATCGACCAGAAAAAACAACCATCCAAGAGGCGGGACTTATAAAATCCCGTATCATCATCAATAATACGCATCCGTCTCACCTATATCAAAATGCGAGCATTATTTTCAACCATGAACAAGTCTACACCAACAACAGAGTGGGTGAGAAAAAAGAAAACCTCTTTCCAGTTACCCGACGTCGACGAATAGAATCATCAACGGAGTCGCCAATAAGGCGGTCCTTTATCGACCTTTTGGACGCAGCCTCCACTCGATCAGCGTACATCCTTGAAGACCCTAACCTATCTCTGGTACTTCAAGTAATAATGGCTATAGATTTCGAAATTGATCGCGTGAGGGAAAAGAGAGAATACTAAACCCAGCGCCTCGAAATTAGCACGACTGAAAGTGGGGTTTATAAGTCGATTTCGGATTTCAACTTATTACAGGAGCTTCGGCCTTCTGGAGTCTCTGTGTTTAGCGTGTCTATTTATATTTCGCAACTGGCGATGCGATCACTGATCGGGTCGGGTCAATTCGGGTTTGTTTACTGGCATTAGCTGAAAAGCTCACTCATTATCCTTTTTATAATGGATAAATTCACAACCAATTCGACTAACGGTAAGAAGTGTCAATAGGATGTGTTGTATCAATCAAAAGATGGCACTCGCTACAATGGCATCAGATCCTCTGTCCCGCTAATTCTGTACCTATTCTGTGCCAAAATTAAAACGTCGACGTTTTAACTAAAACTAACGTCTCTTGCCTAAGCCAAGCCAACGTCTCCTGCGCCTAAGCCAAGCCAACGTCTCCTCCTTTTCATTTTGCTTCCCGCTTTACTTCTTCCATCTCTTCTGTCTTTGTTCTATTACAACCGCCCCTTTTGTTCACACAAAGACACTCTTTCTTTCCATCAACAACTCACGTACTCTGGGATTTGGTGTTCTGGGTTTTGATTGATTGGAGACTGGTAACTCGGAGGAAAGAGTTGTCGCTCTAACCATGGTTGGTGGATCCACCAAAGGTATGGACTTTGTCTGAAATTTCTTATTTTTGGAAAAATTCGTTAAACTTGGAGCTGAAAAGTTAACATTCAGTGGCAATAAATTTTAAATCTAGAGAATTTTTTAGCATGCATTGGCAGAAACGATCTGCTGCTTCTTGTTGGTATATTTTCGCAGATTCATTTCACAAGCCCAGTTCTTGCCCCCAGTTCTTCGCTATTTTCGTCTGCTTGGTCTTGCGCTCCACGGTTCCTACCTCCAAGAAAACCTTCTCTGACTCACTGTGGGTTGACACTATAGTTGTCTCTATTTAACCTGCAAATATCCACGCGTGCGAAAAAACCTCGAAAGACGTTGGATAAGCTATAGTGTGTGGCTGTGTGCATAGGCAGGCAGCCATCTCACGAAAACTTCGAAAGACTTCTCAAAAATGGAACTTTTAGGTTCAGCAAAGCATGGTATGTTGTCCATCGTTTCATACTTGTCCTCTCTTAACTACCCAGCTACTGGTTTCCTCCTTAAACCCATTTTTCTACGTGGGGTTTCTGGTTCCTGCATCTTGTTTTGTTACTAACTCTGTTAACATTACTCACATGGAAGAAACTTAGAGGTGTTGACAGTGAGGCTTCCAAAGAGAGTTTCAATAAGAAGAAGAGGGTTTTGTGTTATAAACAGACTCTGTTCTGTTGTTCGGGTGTCTCACTCTTTAGTTTTGTCTGGTGTCTAGTGAGTTACTTTTACTGGTACAGAAATGGTTGGTC
>JANIHZ010000009.1:10434278-10456444 GCA_027478365.1 Erythroxylum rufum | reverse complement strand
ACGAAATACATGCATATATGAAAGGAATACCTCATAATATATTATTAACAAATCATAATGTTAATACATGAATCACAAATGTCCATTGGCCTAGGGCACACTACTAACAGTATAATAGATATGTATCATTCAATTATACTCAGTCTTATTATTACCAGCCTATAGTGGATGTTATTGCCTCTTATGGTTTAGGATATAAAGGCCTTAAAATTGGTTAATATAAAGGTAATCTTTTGAGTAGTACTATTTGTGAAACAAAAAGTTATTTGAATGAAATAAAAATGACTTAGTCAACTTATGAGTGTTCAATCATGTGAGATTGTTGGAGAAATAAAATATGAGTCTATTATCAATTTTTTTGGTTTATTCTGCTAAAGGAACGATGTTTTTAAAGTCCATTGATGCATCTGACCTTATAAGAAATGATGATACTCTATTTGAGATATTTGATGAAGTTGCGAGTGATCATTCTATCCACAAGCGTAAGAGTTACTCCCCTCTGAATTATAAATATTCTTGTATGATGCACTTTAAGGTTGATTGTGCATGCTTGGTTTATTCATGATTGTAATGGTTACTCCCATAATTGTCGCAACACAATATGGAATTCAATTAAGCTTCCAAAAACATGTCACCAAACCTTTCTTTCCAATATGGTGATGTTACCATAGGAGATGACACATCATAGCTCTTATAAGAGTATTGTCTACTCTTCTATTGTTAGTTGCAGCTATGACAATGAATTGTAAATCCTAACAATAAATCACAAACTCAAAGTCAAAGTAGAGAATTTCAAAAGATAATTAAATGAATAAGTAAAAAAAAAGTGAAATACTAGAAAAATAAGATAAATACAAAAAATAGGGTTAGATTAATAAAATCTAGGCTTTCCTAATATTATTGTCCCCGATAATGACTTTAAAAACTTGGTTGACTAGGGTTAATGTTAATATTAAAATTTTATTGCAAGTGCACGGTGTAGTTATAATTAGCACAGGCAAATACGGGTCGATCCCATGAAGATAATAAGTACTAGTAATTAATCTTTTTCTATTATCTATGCTATAAATCATATTTTAGATTTTAATTAAAAATTAAGCAAAAAATAAACTAAAAATGGAAACAATAATGAATGCAAAACAGAGGAAATTACGTAGGAAAATCAATATCAAATAATAGTGTCCAAGGGATAAATCCCCCTAAGAATCCTTAAATTATTAACCTTTTAACATGTAATCATATTATTGATTATTAGACTGTGAAAATTCTTATCTTATGTTAATATTTTGCTCAAGACCATTAACAACTATTCCATCAGTTGATTAACGAAACTTTTTCTTATTAAAACCTCTAAGATTGTATTATCAATTCATAAATTTTTCTATTAGATTCGACCCTAATCAAGAAGATTTATGTCAGCTTATCTCTAGGTTTACATGCAACTCCTTTCAATTATAGTAGATCTATTTGTACAAGAGGATTCCTTAATCTCAATCATACGAAATCAAATCATACACTAATATTTTGGATATATTAGAACAAGAATAAAACGCACAATTGAATCGCAATAAACCAATCAATATAATTGCATTAAGTAAAAGATCAAAACATATTGTTATCCCGACTTAAGGTTCATCACACCTAGACACTAAATAACTAGTTACTAATCATAGAAAACAAAACCAAAGATAAATATGCAAAAAAAAACTAATAATAAAGACATTATAATTCTAAATCTCCCTTTCTCTTCAATTGGATCTTCTTGTAAGTTTGGATTTGTTGTTGTTATCTATGGGTCTCTTGATATATTCTTTGTGATTTCCTCGTCCCTTGATCAAAATTGTCACCTATGAATGTGCCTTACACCTCAAAACTGCTTAAAAATTTGGCTCTCTTTTGTTTTCCTCCTCTCACGTCCTTTTATAAGAAAATTTAGGATTTCTAAGACATACAAGGTCACTTACACAGAGACATACAAGACAACATATATGACTGTGTATGTCTAGATATACGGGCATGTAATTCCACATGACTAGAACTAAAATTCTTTAATCTTCACATGTTTATAAAGACGTACACGGTCACTATACATGGCCATGTAGGTCCTAAGTTGCTTCAAATCTTCAGTTAATGCTATGATTTCATCTGAATTCTTCTCCTTTTGATCCATGAAGGCATAAATGCACTTAAGGAGAATTAAGTACCAAAAATACAACAAAATTATAAGATATAAAGCAAAATACATCACATACGGGTTTACAATTGTAGTCAAATTAACATCTTTCAAGTTTCTTACTAGGACGATCTCTTACCAAATTACACTAAAGGGATCCTTCAACTTTCATTACAAATGTAGGAAACTACAAATTTTCAATTTTTCATTAACGAATGACCTCTTCTATGTGGGGTGGATAAACATTTAATGCAACTATTGATGGACTCTCTAGAGGAGTTTGGAAGATTATTACAACTGGTAGTGATCAAAAGAAAAAAGCTTAATCTTCATTTCACTAAATCCCCAACCATTATGGCAAATGGTGACCCAAATTTCATGTCTCCAATCATCCAAAGAATCCTTTAAGTACTTAGGACTGTGATAAATGCATAATTGATCATAATTTTACCTCATATTTAATATATTATTTCTTGATATTTTATACTTTTGGTATATAATTGGTACTTGATTCATTTCAAGTGTGTTTACAAAGTATAAATACCTTCATAAACTTAAAGAAGAAAAATTCGGATGAAAACAAGGCGTAAAACAGAGAATCAGCAATTTGGAAGGAGTGCACAGCCAAGCACTTTCGTATGATCGTGCATTTTTGTGATTTTTAAAATGCCTAAAATCGCGAAACCGTGTACCGAAAAAACCTAAAATCACAAAACCGTGTATTAGACGGTGTAAGTCAAAAAATGCCTAAAACCTCGAAATCTTGTACCAGACAATGTAAGTCCTAGAAACCCTATCTTTTATTATAAAAAGACTTTTTTAGCAGTTAATGAAAAGAGGAGATGTTGGGAGGCAATTTCTAGAAGTGGGACCTATTCTCTAGGTGGAATTTTGGTCAAAAGAAGTGAAAAACACGAAGATTCCATCGAAAGATCCATCGGAATGCAAGATCAAGCCTTTACATTGCAAGAACATTCGATAAAAGACAATTAGAAAGATTTACAATTATGATTCCATTGTTTTCGATTTGATTTTCTTTCATTGTCATGTTTGATAATGTATAACTAATCATCCAGTTAGTGTTTAGGTTAGATGAACCTTATGTTAATACTTTGATATGATTTGATTCTTTTATTAATGTAATTGGTTGTTTGATATATTGTGATCTAATTACGCATTTTATTTCTGTTCTAATAACTCGAGAATATTAAATAATAATCTGATTTCATATGAAAAGATTGAGAAATTCTAGTGTGAATAGATCTACCATAATTATAAGGAGTTGATTACAACCCTAGGGATAGGATGACATAAATCTTCCAGATTAGGGTCAAACCTAATAGAGGGCCTCATCAATTGGTAAGATAATTCTATGAGATTTAACCTGAGTGATTCGGTTAGAGACCTTAGGATTAGTTGTTAGTAGACTCAAGGTCAGCTACTAACATACCATAAAAGTCTCCACGGTCCAATACATCAATAAAACAGTTACATGATAAAAGATCAATTTGTTAAGGGTTTAAGGGAATTCAAACTTAGATACTAATTTTTGATAACGATAGTTTCCCACGTGAATTCTGTTGTCTTTGCATTCATTATCGTTTCTTATTTCTTTAACTGTTTATTTAATTTTATTTTTATTAAAAATCTAAAATCAATTCGTAGGGTAGATAATAGGGGAAGGGTAATTAATAGTATTTATAGTCTTCATGTGAACGAATCGTACTTGCTAGTACTCGTTACAGCTACATCATGCACTTTTGGTTTATTACAATTTTGACTATCACGAAATAGGTCAATTAAGTTTTTTGCGTCATTGCCGAGGACTTTGATATTAGGAAAGCCTAAATGCTATTACTGTAGTCATTTTCATTTTATTTTGTCTTATCTTTGCTCTTATTTTCTTTTGTATTTATTTTCTTTTATTTTGTTTATTTTATTTTATATTATTGTATTTGTGGCTTATTAATTTAATTATCTTTTGAATTTCTCTATTTGATCTCAACTTTACGGTTTATTATAGGAATTATGATTCATTGTCATAGCCATAATTCACAATGAAAGGATGCAGCAGGCAAGACTTTTATGTGAGCCAGAATATGTCTTCGCAAACTATGACATCACCATATGGTAGAGTGAGGTGTTCTCACAAGTTTTTAGAAGCTCAACTAATATTCAAATCATGTAGCAACATTAGTGGGAGTTATCAGTACAATCATGAATGTCAAGCACCTACTTATACATGGGAGCAATCGAGCATGTACAATCGACCTCGAGGTACACTATACAAGAATAAATACAATTTAAAGTGGAGCAATTCTTATACTTATGGATGGAACGATTACACTCCATTTGGATATTTACGACACCAAGCACATCCAGTTAACGAGCCATCTTTGAAAGATACATTAATGGAAACCCTTGTTGAAATGAAAGCTGACCGATGCGCATTTAAGAGTAAAGAAAAGAAAAAGGTTGGTTTCATGAATAGAGGGATATTCTAAAATGAGCTTCTAGAAGAAAAAGAAAGTATTCCAGATCGACTAATGAAATGCCTTACCGAGAGAGTAGCTAGTCAATGTGCATTCGATTAGAGACTTTCTTCACCTACATATGATGGGTATAATTTGAGCTTCTAACCATCTCAAAGTGAAGAAGAGAAGGTCAATTTTATGAATGAAGATACATATCAAGAAGGCGAGGAGGTAATTGCAGTTATGAAAAATATGAAGACTAAGTTTATTCAAGATTAAAACATGAGCCATCTAAAAATGGAGGCTTGTATACAAAATATGGTGAATCAAATCGATCAACTGATGGATATATTATTTGATGAGATGCAAGGGAGTTTGTGCAGTTCTACTGATATTGATATTATCAACCGAGAGATAATCACCTTTGGTAGTGAAGAAGAGTCTCCTGAAGAAGAAGACAGTGAAACCTTCATCCAAAAAGAGAAAGTAGAGGAGTGGTAGAAGATACCTAAAAAAGATGAGCCAGAAGCCTCTGTATAGAAAGAAGAAGAAGAAGAAAAAAAGAGTAGATAGAGGTGATTAAGGAAGAACTGGTAGAGGAACCAAGTAAGGGAATTACTGATGAGGTGTTGGTAGTGACCTTAAGTATGAAGGGTTCCCACTTCCTCAAAGACAAGTTATTCGAACCAATCAACGATTTAGGGAGTTTTCTTATTCCCTCTTTCATTAATAGTTTGTCATTAAAAGGGCATTATTGCTTAAAATTGGATTTATTAATTTGATAAATTATATCCTTATGATTATCTTGCAACAGGTGGCTCGTTTATAGGCTACGAAACTACTTTGTGGAGAAAAGGGTTGAAGCAAGCCATTGATTATTAATCTAGGATGAAGTTGAGCATAAAGGCTACATCGAGCTACTGATGTTAAAGAAGCACTACATGGGAGGCAAGTCATGAGTTAGTTTTAATTTTATTTCAATTTCTATATTATTTAGTTTTTTCTTTCATATTATTATAAGATTTTATTTTATGTTATTTTATAGTTTTTGCTATCATACAAGGGAAAGGCTGCGTACATAGATAACTTTCGCAAAGTGGTAAGACTTGTACATTGGATACGTTGACTTTTTTATTTCTTTTGTTTCTTTTTATCCTTTTATTTTATATTTTGCAAGGATGTTAGTTTCATATTGGATGGATCAAAATCAAAGAAATTATCATAGTCAGGAAAGTACCACTAAACTCTCTCAGTTTTTCATAAATGCTTCTTATATTGTGTACATTGAGGACAATGTACAACTTTAAGCATGGGGATGAGTTTACTCAATTTTTTTAACTAATTTCTTCAAGCTTAGCATAATCCTGATTATAATTTTTTTAGCTGCTGTCTTGAATTAATTGAATATGTCCATTGATACTCTACTTTATTGTTGAATATTGACTTGAATTGGTATGAAAAAGGATGATGGTTAGAATGAAATTACCTTTCTAAGTCATATTTTTCGTAATCATTGAAATTTTCAAGTTGAATGAAAATTGCATATTATTTACACACATATATACCCATTTTTTTCATGGGCTTTTGAGCCTAAAAAGTAAATTTCCAAAATGTTTCATCTCTTTTTATTCTTTCATATGTGTGATATCATACATAGTAGGATAATTCTAGAACTTGCTTTTATTATGCATATTGAGATCATATTTGTTGAATTAGAAGCATTAATATAATGAAGGCACTTAGATTCACCAACTTGCTTTAGCCTATTCTTTTGAAATTACCATACCCAAAAATTTACCTTTAGGAATAACCAAGTTAAGCCCTGACCTTTTTCATTGATTAAACCCATATATTAACCTTTAACTTATTTTTCTTTGAAGACCTTTTTATTGTTTTCAACCTTTTAGGTTATTTGCATTATTTACTTGCTTGAGACTTGAAATTCTTGAAAGGTCTACTATTTCTTTAATTGCGGTACATGATGAAATTGCTTGAAATTATTGTAAAAAGATAGAGAAAGAAAAATATAAAAATGAAAAAAAGTAAAAAAAGAGAAAAAAAAGTTTTTGGTATCAATAGAGTTGCATTGAAATGACTCATGTATACTTGTAAATAAGTCATGAAATTTATTTAGTAAAATTCCTTCAATTTAACCCTTTATATTATCCCAATCATATCTTACCTAAGCTCCGTTACAACCTTATAAAGGCCTTTTGATTTTTGTTTCTAGTTTATACATAAGTGGTGGAGATATGATTTTATTGCAAGCCTATGGTAAGAATTCTATTATACATTATTTGAGAGTTTTGATGCTTTTAACCCTAAACACTTGAGCGCATTGAGTGAAATCTTGGTGAGGTTATAAAGAGATATGATTTTGATTTCAATGCAATTATTAATGTGATTACTTTTAATATTGCTTAGGAAGTTAATTTTAGGACAACTTGACTCTAATTATATGTTAATTTCATTCAATAGGATATGATGATGAATTTTAGGACAACTTGACTCTAATTATATGTTAATTTCATTCAATAGGATATGATGATGTATAGTATGAATGGACAGGTTGAAATTAATGATGGATTGATGTTGTGAAATTTATAATTTTGATTATGATTGTGCGGCTACAGTGGTTGAGATGGATTAGTTTCGGAAACAGTTAGAGGGATACGACAAGACAAAGATTAAGCTTCAGAATAAGGTACGAATTAAATTTCTGTCTTATTATAATTGTGATCATTTTATAGAATTAAATAGATCTTAGTTTTTGAGAAATCAAAAAGTCACGAAAAGGTTTTGTGATTATTCCGTTACAGACAAGATCGGATCTCAACCTGATTCCCTAGCAGCACTGTGCTGTCTCTGTTCTTCAGGGAGCAACCTACGAGTGGTGGAAGTTTGTTTTGAGATATCTTCAATTACCGGAGCTTCTGACTTGGGATTTCTTTTCCTAAGAGTTTAAAGCCAAGTATGTGACGGAAGCCTATAGAAAATAGAAATGGAAGCAGTTCTTGAACCTGAAGCAGAGAAACCTATCTGTTGCTGAGTACGATAGAGAGTTTAATCGACTTAGCAAGTATGCACCTAAACCTGTACTTACTAAAGAGTTCCGGTGTCATCAGTTTGAAGATAGTTTAAATGATTTGATCAAAGAGCATCTAGCGGCATTTACTCTTTTACAACAAGTGACCTATCATCAACTGGTACAAGCTGCTATTAAAATAAAGAAGCATGAGATGGTTAGGAGAGAAAGGATTCAATGAAGATGTTTTGCCAGAGGAGGTTAATCCTCGGGTAAAAGAGGTCGTGAAGGTGCCTCAACTACACCAGAATTTACTTAGAGATTAGTAGCTAGGGGAAGGCGACAAAACTTTCCCTCATCGACTACTTCTGGTAGGCATTCCTTTATGGGCCAAGGTTCTGGTATTCCAGAGTGCCCTCACTGCTCCAAATACCATCGGGGTACTTGTTGGAAGGCTACGGGTGCATGTCTTCGATGTGATGGCACTGATCATTTGAGTTTCTGGAAATGCTTTAGCATGTTTCAGATTGTTTCAGTACTGTTTTGTGTAGCATCTGCATATCCTTCCAGGGGGTATGTGGGTGTTATAACAAGTTAAATGAACAAGGACCAAAATGAGCTAAAAACAACCAAAATAAGCAAAAAAAAAAACCTTAGTGTTGTTTTTATTGATTTTTGATCTTATTTTCCTTAATGGAAGCAAAAAGGAGATGAGTTAGGGTAAAAAGGACAAGAAATGCAAATAATAAAGCCACTACAACTTACACCCCTGTGAGGAGGGGCAAACGCTATTATATATGACATATATGGTTGTGTTAACGTATCAAAGTAACGTCGTCTGTTTGATCAGAATTAGAAGAATCTTTGGCATTTTGATAAGTATCAATCTCTTGTTTATACTATGTAAGTCACTGGAGGCATGTAGGAGCGCAAAGATGAAGTTTCAAGCAGCCCTGCAACCTACACATTTGTATGGGGATTTATACGACCGTGTAAGTGAGCTACACAAATGTGTATCTTAGATTAGAGAGTCCTTCTTCAATCTTTCTTCATAAGCTTGTAGAGATCCTTTTAAGTCATTAATGGTCATGGTTTCTAAGTCTTGGGACTGTTTAATAGCCACAACAATAAGATCAATTTTTGAAAGAAGAGTGAATAATTTTCTTCACCACTTAAGAATCTTCTAATTTTTACCATATCTCCTCATTTGATTGGTAGTTGTCAAGACTCTTGTAAAATAATCATGAATAGATTCAAACTCCTCCATTTGTTAGGATTTAAACTAACCTCTCAAAGTTTGAAGACGCATGTTGATCCATTTTATGATTCCTTTGAAACTACTTCCTTTGGACTTGATTCAACACTCCTTTATTTGTCAGTTCTTCATATACTTACTCTACCATCTCCCATGCATTTTGAAAGCCAAAAATTGCCTTCATATGAATACACCAATTATCATAATTCTCTTTTGTAAGTTTGGAAATAGCCAAACCGGAGTTAAACATTTTTCAATTAACTCTGCTATGATACCAATTTCAAGGAAAATAAGGAGCTAAGTAAAGAAGGGAGAATATTCGATCTCTCTTCTATACATTCATTTTACTTTGATTTCTTAACTTCTTAGCTTAGCTTCAATTATATTAGTAAATAACGTAGTTTTAGGTTTACAAGACACCTCATAATACATGAGATACAATAAACTTATTTAAATTACAATTCCTAAAAATTATAAGTTCTTGAATGTAGAGATACATGCATAAGAAAAATACATAAATCTATTCAATTATATTTCATGTATCTCTAGGCAAGACTATTTTTATTTCATTTTCATATTCTAGTTGTTTATTTTTCATTTTTTAATCAAAATAATATAATAATAAATTTTAGTATGATATTGTTTTGGAACTAATACAATATGGCATAGAGAGTTATGTGATACTTAAATAATATTGCAAAGAGGTTAACATATATTTTTAATATTAGGATTAAAATCAAAATTATGTTCTAGAAGGTTGAATATAATTAATTCAATAATTTGTGAATAAGTTGTTACATTCTTTGTAATTTTCAATCAACCAATGACATCAATAAGAAAGATCCATATCCAACAAACGCAAGCCCAAAATTGAGCCTGTATTAAACGGGAAGTACGCCTCTTTGCTTTCAGATGCTTCGAGAAATCGTTGGCGGGTTCTTTTCTACGGTGATCGACTGTGCTCGTAGAAACAGGAAAAGTGTACAACTCTTTGTTGCTTGTTTCCTTAGGATTAGGATTAGGATTGGAGGAGGGACTTTGATACATACAAAGAGAACAGCGAAATATGTCAGACTGTGTTAAACCAAGAACGGTGAGGCTATGGTGCCCATCAATGTCGAATAAGTTAGTGACGTGGGTGGCATGGGACGACCAGAAACTAGACTTGGGTTGTATAGCCAGAGCTTTTGGATTGGACCCATCAACCTTGAAGCTCAATGGTCACTTCCTCAGTAGAGGGCTTGACCTTGTATCCTCCTCTGTCACTTGGAGATCGCTTCTCAACTTCTTCTCTGCTAAAGGTTTGCCTACTGGTGAAAACAATAAGGCCGCGCTTGTTATTCATGGAAAACTCTGTAAACTTGGAACCAAAAGTAAGTTTCTTACTCTTCTTTTCGCATTAATTTCATGATCTTTTGTGTCTGTTCTTTCTTCCCCCTCTCTGGGCTACAAATCCAAAGGAAAAATTAAAAAAAAAATGAAAAACTGTTTCAGCAAGAGTGAATTTGTCTTGTGAATTTGTGAATTAGGGTGCTTCACATAAGAGTATATGAAAAAGAACAACTTTGAGCAGTAATGATGAGAAGGTTAATGAAAATGACACAACTTAAAGCTCAAGATAGACCATTTTGCTATAGGTTAAGGGTAAGATTTTACTCCCACTGGCCTGAAGGACCCAAGCTGGTCACTTCCCAATGTAGAGGTAATGAAGTGCCATTATAAAAAGAATGGTTCTGTCCGCTAAATTAACTTTTTCCATTCTCCAGGAACGCAAGATCCTCAAGATAACGGGTGTACACATAACCGCAGAATAGAGTTTCAGGACAATGGTGTTAGTGGAAGGTTACCATTAAGAGAGGCCGACTTGATTACGAACAAAAAGTTGAAAGAAAGCAACTCCGGTACGAAGTTTGCAGTTTTGGTGATAGTTTACAGAGGGTTGTTAATCTTGTGATTCATGGATCTGTTATAGGAGTTTGATTTTTCAATATGACTCGGACTGCTTTGGCCTCAGGATTTGTTGATGACCAGGTGATTGGATTCAGTAGCGTTGGTTTGAAGAGGAAGAAGTTAATGGAGGATATCAACTTACTCAAGAAGTTGAAGATAAATGAAACCAGCTTAGGTACATCGCCTCGATAGGCTAATGTTATTCATTCATCTCCTATATTGTAATGGCTAGTTGTTCTACATGACTAACTCATTTCAGGGATTAATTTTATAGATTCTGAGTCAGGAAAAAAATGTCACTCAACCATTATTCCAGGCAGGAAATTTCGGTGCAGTTACAGTGGTAGCAGCATGAAACGTGTGAGAGGAGATGAAGCACTTCTTGCGGCCCCTTGTAAAAAGATGAAATGAGAATTTCAAAACATAATATGAGCAATTCTAATCCTTTGTAAAAATCTTTGGATTATCAGTGGCATGGGAAAGAATTTGCGACTATGTATATATATAGTTAATATTATAAGAGAAAAGGAGAATGTAACTTTATAGTATAAAAGTATTGCATTAAATAAATTTGCTTACACGCGTATTTAGACATGGTGTTAAGGGTTTTCAGTCTATTGAAATTGATGTACTGGTTAAGGAGTGGAGTAAGGGACAAATAGTTATTGTTGATTTATATCTTTTTTATGGTATTGAACATATCATTGGCAACACAAGTTAGCGAAACTGTGAAATAAAGAACATGGTAGAAATTTTGACATTCGAAAAACACTGAAGTTGGATTATCAAGTATGAAGGTATTTTAATATTGACTTCACTGTTTAAATATTTATAGTGTTGTTAAATGTGATGTTATTAGGAGGAGATGTACAAATTGATGCAGGAGAAGGTGTACATATTTATGTAGACTTATTCTAGAGCAACTAAAGGTCACCATGATGGGATTCTGTGAACTAAGATAGACGGAGATGCTTAGGGTAAGGAGAAAACACTACTACCAATTGTGTCTTTATTTTGATATGGATAAGCTTTCATTGAAAATTAGGGAAGATTAGGAGGAGGAGTTGAATGTGGACACTATTGTTGGACAATTGTCTTTTCTCATAAAGTTGGACAACTATTAATTGCATTTTTTGGTTTTTCAATAACTTATCGATTAAGTTACGTAATTTGATCCAAATAAAGATAATCAAGTGACCCAATAAATGACTTAAATTAATGGATCAAAGTCTGGGTAAAAAATAGATCTCAATCAGTGTGAACTAGACTCATATCGATTTTGTGACGGAGAAGCCCAATATGAATGTTATATATAAGATTAAGGTTTTCTACAGTTATTCATATCAATCGTAAGTATAAGGATTTTTTGACCGGTTAAAAGAGCTTAACTTTTAAGAAAACTGTAGAAAGACCTTACTCGCATCCCCAAGAGCAATTCTCATGAAGGCGGCAGTGGTTTCACACTCATTTCAGCGTCAGAAAGTTCGTTTGAAGTTACGGAGACCGAAATCAAGTATTTCCGCAATTATTCATTTCTTGTCATTTCACGTTCGATCTAGGATATGTAACTAAGATACCATTACGTATTACATATGGTATCAGGTGGTGATGTGATTGGGTGGTTAAATATGAAAATTTTTCAGTTTTTCTCTCCGTAAGGTTTTTGGAGATTTAACTTCTATTTCTCAGTTTTTCTTGTTTTTTATTGCATGAAAGTAGTATACATGTGTTTAGCCTTGAGAAACGGGGATGAAAACGAGCCCTGGAGCCCAAAAAATTGGCCTGAAACTCGCCAAAAATCGTCATTTTCTGGTAGGGATGACGAAGACCGTCGGATATGTGTGCCATACGCACCCGACGACACATAGTACCGCTCTGAGGCCCATGCGACACACGCACCAAACACTCGGTTGACACGTGGGTGGACAATGTCGTGTCATGTCCCATTGGATAAGCATGCGTGGGTGCGTGTCTGGCGTGTGCGCAGCACGCACCGTTCACTATTGAGGCGCGCGGCAGCGCATGTGATACACACACCGCACCTTTCCACTCACAACTAACGTCATGCTGACATTAAACTACAGTGCGCAGACACACTGCTGACATCATGCTGATGTTAGCAGTTGCAGTAATTTAAAAATAAATAAATAAAACACAAATTTCAGATTTCTAGTATTTTAGGTCAGTTTCATGGAGATACATGAGGTTCTCCTGTCTCGGGTGATCGGTTCAGTGTCTAGTGATGCATGATACTCGCTCTATTGAGATTTTTCCTTCGTAAAAGTCTCAAATGAAGTTTTTAGAGAATGTCTTCAGCACGAGTGTATGATAATGAGATTGAGCATTCATATTTTTACATTTATTGATGTTATGTCCTCACATGCCATATGCCTATAAAGAATGTGAGGATGACAAAAAGATGTATCCCTTGTGTTTGTGGACTTTTTGAGTGCTGATGAGAATGTAGTCACTACAGTGGCCTTTCGAGTTAGTTTTTTGAATTGTTTTGCTTACACGTTAGGGGATGTCTTTGGTCTCATGTTTGGTTATTTTGCCACAGGTATTGGCCTTACATGAGATTTGATACATGCATAAAGGCATTAAATAGAGGAAAGTCGTTACTTGAATGATCTAGTCGTAGTGTTATGAGAGTTGATAGTTTGTACTCTGATCACTTTTATGTGGAGGTCTAGTTGCATATATTATGAAACGCTTGAGCGTACTCAGCCCACAGGCGTTTCATAATGTATGTACCAGATTTTCAGTAAAGATATTGTTTAATGGCTTTGAGTATCGTTGTTATCCTACATTTGTGCTTATTTAAACATTATCATTTTATAGTCACCTTTTTTGGTTAATAAAATTAGTGTCACCATTGAAATCCTGATCGGTTTCAATACGAAGAAGTGGACAGAGGATGTATTGAATGCTATGGAGATAGCTGAGGTTGATATAGTGTAACACCCCACTCCTACCGAAAAGTAACCGGTTCGCCACTTGGCAATTTTTTTCGGTCCGAGAATTTTCTCCGGAAAAATTTCAGAAAAATTTCTAAAAATTCCGTAAAATATAAAACACTCAATGGCTCACTCAGAATAATTTTTCAAACCCAAAAACTATGTTAATCACAATAAAATTACATTAGGCACGAAAATCGGGAATGTCATGTATGCATGTACAGTTATTTCATGTGCACAAATGTTACTGTGTACCAATTCTAGTATGCATGAACAGTCCTATATAATCCCAATCACTCTCATCTTATGCCAATTTACTATTCTACCCTTCCAGTAGGGGGTGGGATGTTACATATAGCCATACAGACGAATAGGCCATCTCCACCTACATCCATAAGCTCGAAAGCTCATAAAGCAACCTATGAAGCCTGGGATCGGTTTAACAGATTATGTCTGATGACCATTAAGAGATCCATACCTGATCATCTGCTAAGTGAATTTCCAAACATAGATATAGCGAAGAAGTTTCTTGGTAATGTTTCCCAGAGGTACACAGTCTCACCTAATGTTGAGACAAATGCCTTGATAAAAGAATTATTCTCCACGAGGAATACAAGAGAAGGGGGAGTAATGGAATACGTATAAAGAATAATCCATCTTCACAGTAGACTGAAGATGCTAAACATTCCTCTTCCTGATGTCTTCATTATTCACCATACTCTAAACACACTCCCTCTATAGTTTAGTAATCTGGCGATGACATATTACTCGCTAGATGAGGAATGGGACTTCAACACTTTGATAGCCCATTGTGTCGCTGAGGAGGAGAAACTCAAGTTTGCTACTCCTATAACCCTTGAAGTAACTAAAGGGAAAGCAAAGGTGAAGCCCATTAAGTTCAAAGGTAGAAAGTTTAAATCTTCTGCACATGCCGATGTTAGTCAAACTAGTGCTGGTAAAGGCCCGCATGACATAAAGAAGCCAACAGTATAAGGTCTAAAAAGAAAGACTAAGACCATCAGTAAATCCTCGGATTATCAATTTATGAATCTAATTTGCGATAGTCACATTAAGTATTTGGTGGATATATAGTGGAACATCTGATCACAATGCTTCCACGATGCAGTGGTTCATATCCAAGATAAAGCCAAATTAAAGGGAAGGAGGAACTGATGGTTCATCACAATGAAGAAGTGGAAGTGATATCTATAGGGGATGTATGTACTGAACCTTGTTATAAGGTTCATTTTGGTTTTTACACGACCCATTTTATATGTGATCTTTGGATCAATTTTGGACAAAGAAGGTTGACGTTTTGTATTTAATACTTCTATTGAATAGTTGTTATTTAATGCAAAACATAATGATGCAACTTTCTTATCATATGGTTTGTATAGAATGTGTCTTACCCTGAATTAGATATATGCTTCTTTGTATCTTGCTAAACAATTCATGAAGTGACGAACCCTGATGAATGAAAAGTCATAACTGGTGTGACATAAAAGTTTAGGCCACATTTCCAGAGCTAGGTTGACAGATTGATTAAGGATAACATTATCGTAATTCTAGATTATGATGATGTAGGGACATGTGCTAACTATTGCAGGGGTAAGTTGACTAAAAAGGATATTGAGCTCAACTCATGCTTTTGACTTATTGAGTCTGATAAATAAAGATATCGGTAGACCTTATACAGTTACATTGCGCAATTCTAAATATATTCTAACATTTTTTGCTAATTATTCCTATTACAACTATGTGTTCTTGCTTAAAGACTAAAGGTTGAGAACTAATTGCGAAAATTTATCAAGATAGTCAGATTTGACCGTGGAGGAGAATATCATGGCAAACATGGTGTTTCAGGACTTTAAAAGGTCCGTTTGCCAGATATTTGGAATCAGTTAGAATAGTGACTTAATTCACTATGTTGAGTAGTTCTGAGCAAAATGATATGTTACCGAAAGGCATAACTGTACCCTAAAGTACTTGAAGAAGTCGATGCAGAACAGGGCTACTCTACCAGATTATCTAGAAGTTTGGAAACTCAGTCTTGCATATATTTGTGTATGGGGCTGCTCTACTGAGGTGGTATAATCCTTATAAAGAAAGATTGCATGCTCATTTCACTCATTACTATTTAGTAAGATATCTCGACCATTTTAAGGCTACAACTTTTACTGTATAAAAGGTGGGACCAGAATAGTGGAATCACTAACTACTAAGTTTTTGGAATATAATGTCTATGATGATAGTGGGCTTTTTGACACTTTGGATGATAGCAAGATAGACACTACAGTTATGATGTACCCACTACTCATACAGTTAGATCCGGTGGATCTAAGTCTTTGTACGTGCTTGTATAGGAACAGAACTCCATACTTGTACACAAAGTAATTCTTGGGGGTACAAGATCTAATGCAGTTAGGTAAATCTACCAGAGTGAGACGACTTACTATCCCATCTGATTACATAGCCTATCAAGTGTACAGGACTATCATATTAGACATGTTTTGAATCTAGTTAGTTTTACAGAATTTGTTTCTGGACCCAATGTGGATGTATGGTGGGATGCAATGAATGACAAGATGCAATCTATAAAGCATAGTAAGGTTTGAGAGCCAATTGATTTACAGTGGAACTGCAAACTCGTCAGTTGTAAATAAAGATTAAACCTAAAGGATTTTCGAATAAAGTCCAGCGATTTATGGGCTCACTCAGTTGCCTAATGGTTCACTCAGAGAGAAAGGTTGAATTTATGTTACCTTTTCTCTCGTATTCTTATAGGATACATTTTGAGTGATTAAGGCAATTGTAGCTTATGATGATATAGAGTTACATTAGATGGCTATCAAAACTGCTTTCCTGAGTAAAGACCTTTATGAAGAGGATTATATGGTACAACCTGAAAGATTTTAGGATCCAAATGGAACTGACATAGTTTGCATGTTATGCAGATCAACATATGATTTATATGAAACCTTCCGAAAGTGATACCTTACAATTGATGAAGTTATGACCACTTTCAACTTCTTGGAAAATAAAATTAAAAGATGCTAGTACAATAAGGTTAGGGGGAGCAAAACTATCTTCATATTACTGCATACGGATGATATATTGCTCACGTGAAATTACTTGATCATGTTATATAAGGTTAAGCAACTTTTGGTAAAAAACTTTGACATGAAGGACCTTGGCGTAACATCTTTTGTCCTAAGTATTTAGATTCATCGGAATAGATCTCTATGCTCATTCGGTCTCTCATAAAATGCATACGTTGAGTATATGTTACAAAGGTTTAATACGGTTGACAGTAAACCTATCGTAGCACCTATCTCTCATAATGAGAGATAATCTTTGGCACATTATCCAAAGAATAAAGTAAATAGAGAGGTTATGAGTAATGTTCCGTATACTAGTACAGTTGATAGCCTGATGTATGCTTAGCTGTGTATTAGACGGGACATTGCATTGACTGTTTGGTCAATATCTGGTTAATCCAAGTGTAGACCATCGGAATTCAATCTAGCGAGTGTTAAGATACTTTAAGGAACTAAGGATTATATGTTGACATATAGCACAGTCAACAGACTAAACCTCGTAGGGAATTTAGATTCAGATTCAGATTTTAGCCATGTGTCCAGATGATCGAAAGTCCACTTAAGGTTACCGTTTTAAGTTTGCAGATGGTACAGTATCGTGGAAGTGTGTCAAGTAGACATAGGTAACTTCCTCAACTATGCATGTAGAGTGCATACTATGGGGCTACTTCACAGAAGGTATAGCTTAGAAACTTTATTTCCGAGTTATCTGTGGTTGATTGAGTAGCTAGACTAATTTGGTTGTACTGTCGTAATCTTCTTGCTGTGTTGTTTAATAACAACAAAGAATATCACAGGGTCTTAGCATTTAAAAGCCAATTATTTGGTCATAAAGGTGTTGATACAAAAAGGTGACATTAAGGTTTGGAGCATTTAAGACTGAGGAAATGATAGTCGATCCTTTAACCAAAGGACTTTGCCCACTTGTGTTTGTGACACAAGTTATAGTATGGGTATTTTGAAGTACTTAGAAACTATTAGTTAATGGATCATTATGTTTGCTTCATGTACATTTGTACATTTTGATGAATTATGATAGTATGATGGTTTGTTGATAAAGGTGGTCATTGTTTATCTTCAGTAATACGTGTTATCGTATATTGCCATAATACATATAAAAGCCTTAAGATTTGTGTTAAGCATTTAAAGGTCATTAGGCATATATATATAGATAGACCTTGAGCCTATGTCATTTTGACACATACAGTTTTATACAGATATCCATAAATTTTGACATGACATAGGGGGATATAAGTTTTTAATACTATAAAGGTTCTCTAATGCAGTTCAGCATTCAGTTAGAGAACATAAAGGTTTTTTCTAACGCAGTTTAGCATTTGGTGAGAGAAAATAGAATTTCTCTAATGCAGTTTAACATATGCAGTTTAGCATAAAGTTGGAGAAATCAAGACCTACAAACGAAGATGATATAATTTAGATCATAAAAGTATCATCCTAGTTTTTCACACTCCATTTTCCCATTTATGTTAGTGAGGTATTAGGTATACATGATTGTATTAGATCTGTGTCGCACATGACACATGCATTTGATGCTTTTCGGTATCGAAAGCCTTGCAAGATGGAATGATAGACTTTTGTTATCTTTGGATCAAATGTTTTGTTTTTAAACCTAGTCGACTAATTCAGTAGTGTGGCTTAACCAATTTTTTAAAATGTTTTTAAACTTGAGTCAAAACTGTAATTAATTATTGTGCAAGGGGGAGAATATTGGACAATTTTGTCCTTTCTCATAAAGTTTGACAACTATTAATTTGATTTTCAATAACTTATCGGTTAAGTTACGTAATTTGATCCAGATAAAAATAATAAAGTGCCCCAATAAATGATCTAAATCAATGGGTCAAAGTTCAGGTGAAAAATAGATCTCAATCAGTGTGGACCAGACCTATATCGATCTTATGATAGGGAAGCCCGATATGGATGTTATATATAAAGGTTAAGGTCTTCTGTAGTTGCTCATATCAATCGTAATCAGAAGGATTCTCTGACCCATTAAGAGAGCTTACGTTTTGAGAAACTGTAGAAAGACCTTACTCGCATCCCAGAGAGCAATTCTCGTGAAGGCAGCGGTGGATTCGCTTGTTTTGGCTTCAGAAAGCTCGCTTGAAGTTATGGAAACCAAAATCAGGTATTTCCGCATTTCTTTATTTCTTGCCCTTTCACATTCAATCTAGGATATGTAACTAAGGTACTGTTATGTATTACAACTATAGCATAGATCATGGGAGTTTTACGTAGAATAAAATTAGTACATACAAAATCTAATGAGACTATTGTGTTGAGAATTCATGAGGAGTATGAAGTCAATAACTTGCAAATAATAATTAAGTATATACTAAAAAAAGTTTGGGTGCATGGATGGAGGAAAGTTTCCAACAAAACTTCCTTCTTTATTTCTTTGATTTTTTTTATATAGAAGCAATACGTACAATATTAACATGAAAATGTTAGATAAATTTGTTAACGTTGATGACTGCAAGTAACTTGGTTAAAGATATTTCATTCTGAACCACCTTTGCAAGCATGCTTATAGATTATGCCAAGCTATAGAGGCTAAAGGTGTTAATCCCTGCGTGGACGGATACGTAACTGTATTGAGGTGAATTAAGCATTTAACAATTTGAAATCATCAAAAATATTTAAATTAGTACAAACTGTGTAATTCATAATACCTACCTTCAATTTATTTTGTTTGCAAATTTTTTATTTGAACAAGCTACATATGAGCTATCCTTTCAAGTGGAGCAATATGGTATGCAAGGGATGACATCAAAATTAATAAAGCGTCGAATGCATATAAAGTATTGGAACACAAATATAAAAAGTTAAAGTTGATGCTATTTTATCGTTAATTTATAGCAACATTTAGGAATACTATTTGCAAATAATTAAATGGATTAATTACTTAACTAATAATAGACATAAAAGGTTGATTATAATGAGAAACACCCTAAAAAATGCCATAGTGCGTGAGTGGTGACAAAGAAAGTGAGGAAAGTATCGTGGGAGGTACAAAAGAAAAAGGTAATAAGCTAGTAATTTGCTATCCATATTTAATGTATGCATAAATATTTGTTGACATTCAGTTAAATAGCAGGAAAGAGAATGAGTTTCGAAGCCTTACGAGATGTTAATGATCAATAATTTAAGTGAATAACCAACACCAAATAGTAAAGATAGGCTAATGATAGACTAGAAAAAGATGTCTTAAGTTATAGAAAGATATCAATGACTAAGAAGGATCAGAATGAGGTTATCCTTAGACGTAAGAAAATGGAAATAAAGGAGAAGACTAAGAAGAATAGGTTCAATATAATGGTATACCTTGAAGAAGCCTTCAGTAAATTTGGATAATAGTTGTAATGATTTATGATATTTTAATTGAAATGTAAGCATTGAGGACAATTTAGGGGAACGGGAAGAATTCAATGGTGGAAGTGAAAAAAAAATCAAAAAGAAGATGAAAAGAAAAAAAAAAGATATGAATGAGGAGAAAAGATAACATAAATAAAAGCTTAACCAAGAAATTATATGTATGGAAACAAAGTTGATAACATAAATATTGATCTTTAAGGAGGAAGATAAAACATTTTAAGAATTTATAGATGAGTGTTAGTGATGCTACACACTTAGGGTTAGTAGAAGTTAGAAAAAAATCTACATCTTGTAATAGACTTCGAACTTTGAAATTCATAGACATTAAATTACTACGAAGAAAATTTATAGTGAAGACCCATTAACATAGTCATTTTTTAGGATAATATTAATGTTAATGCACTTGTTATTTTAAATTTGAGGTGTATTTGTTAAATTACTTAACATTGATTCAAGTTTGGTTAAATTATTCTTGTAGGTTTATTAACTCCAATATTGTTGGGAACTTTAAATTGGGTTGACATTAAGAAATTTTGTCATGTTTTAAGCCTAAGACCTACATAAGAAACATTGTGCAATAATTATGTAAATTAAGAAATTAATTTCTAAATTCATTGACAAATTTCTCTTACTTTATTTTTATCCTATATATGCCTAGCAGTTTATTAGTGGGTTTTCATATATATTTTACTTAAGAGTGTGATTCTTAGACTTTCCTTATAAAATTATATGTTGCACTCATGTTTACAATGATTAATCTTTTTTTGACAAATAAGTTTACAATGATTAATCTTACCATAAGCTTCTTTGGTTGTGAAAAGAAGGACAATAAATATTATGTTGGCATTGAATTTCATATTGTACTCTTATTAAGCTAATGTGGACCAAGTTTTACAGGAAAACCTAGATAAATCTTTACCAATTAATGATTTTTCTTGCGCATTATTTTAAAGTCCATGAGAAATATTGGTAAGGATTTGGATATTATAATTGATGCAAGTTCAGCTACTCAGGTATTTGTATTATCTTTGATGTATATTTCCTAACAATACTATATTTTATGAAATTATGGTTGTATAAATGTAAAAGAAATAAATGGTTAGATTAATAAAAATTAAGCTTTCCTAATATATTAGTCCACATAAATGGAGCCAAAAACTTAGTGGAATCATATGCGATGTTTATAAATCAACTCTTTTAATCTATAGATCGTTCAAGGTAAGTGCATGTATCATTTTATAGTACAAGGTTTAGAAAAATCTACCAGTCTACTAGGAAGCTTCAACTAGTACCAAGTGTCAATCCTAGAGAAACTCTGAACATAGTCTCTTGGTAATGACTTTTTATAAGTTTATTATCTAACCTACAATTAAGATGTTGGTGATAATTTGATTTAAAATAAAAGAAAATAAACTAAGAATAAGTGAACACAATCAAAAGACTAGAATAGCAAAATAATGAAAAATCAACCAAAAAATATAAAAGAGAAACAATCTCAACAAATAATAGATAAAATATCAAATCTGAATTAAAAAAAGTCTTAATGACATAATTATTTTTAACATAATTGACTCTTTCTCCCTCCTCTTCCTCTCCCCTCATTAATGAATTCTTTTTTTTTTCCTTTTTCCTATTTGCTATTTGTTTCTATTTTTATTTTTAGTTTTCTGTTTTTGTTTTAAAATCAACAAAAGATTTTTTTTTGAGTTTTTGGTTTTGGTTTTTTCCCATTTTCAAACATTATGAAAATCATAAACAATGGTTTTTGTTTTTTGTTTTTATTTCTTATAATTTAATTTACTATCAAATAAATAAATATCATTTAATTATTTAATATA
>JANIHZ010000009.1:10249685-10274330 GCA_027478365.1 Erythroxylum rufum | reverse complement strand
TTTTAGTTCCCACGATCGTGGGAAGTATGCTTGTGCTTCCCACGATCGTGGGTTAACTTAACATAAACTTTCTCCATAGATTTCCTATGATCATGGAAAAAGTGCCCTTTTCCATGATTGTGGGTTTTTGTTTTTCAACAACTCCACTTCTCTTTTCTTCTCTTGGTCTTTAGCTCAATCACAAAGGTGCCTACCCTCTATTCCTACACCAAAATGATCAATTCCTACCTTAAACCAATATCAAACAGAAAAGAAAAACCATGAAGATCAGACTAAACAAAAACACACAAAAAAGTCCTAAAACACAATAATACTAACGTATCATGTAAGAAACACACACCAAATACTTAGAAAAAACACATACTAATGCACAACTATCACTATCTCTTTCACATATGTATCTATCAACTTATCTATTGGACCCTAAACTTTTCTTGGAAGTTAGAACTATTAAATGAGAAATTATTGGCGATTATTCATGTGTAGAGAAAAGGAAAATTCTTGAATTTGAAATGAAATAGAAAAGATGGTTTAGGTACAAGATGAGTTATATGTGAAATGTTGGAAGTTAAAAGCTGGAAAATGTAATTGAAACATGTTCATTGAGCATGCTTTGGTGTTTTAGCCATAACTTTTGATATAGTTATCCAAATGAGATGATTCTTAATTTGGGTTAAATTAGAGAGTTAATACTACAAATTGTCCGATGAAATCAAGTTTCAATTCAGTCTCTAAGAATATCAATTTTTGGATGGAATTTGAGCACGAAATATTGTTTCAGTATAAGAACAGTCCAAAAATGTTTGGGGTATAACTTTTATACTATGGAACCAAATTGAATGATTTTGATTTTATTAGAAAATTGAGACAATGAGGAACATTTTTGGAAGGAAGTGCTATCAAATTTCTTCAATTACATGCCCGAAAATGGTCTTGATTTTTGGAAGGAGTTAGGTAATGACTTAAATGAATTTTGAAGTCTTGCTAGATTAATTATTTTATTTGGAGTTAATTTTTATGTTAATGTTGGTAGGATTTTAAAATATGGATTATTTGAATTAAGTAGTGAGAGTATATATATATGAGGGCTTTTTGGGAAGATCACTTAAGCATTTAAGTTACAAGGCATATAAGGAAGGGTATAAGGGTCTTTGTACACTCATTAATGGCAAAATTAAAAATAAAAGGTGGTCTTGCTTTTTAAGAAGTGGGAAAAAACGTGGATTGAAAGGGATAAGAAGAGAAGAAACGAAAATTTGGAGAGAAAGCAAGGAGAGGGTTCGGTTTTGAGAGAGAGGAAGAAGGAAGCTAGGGTTTCTTCATTTCTTGATTTTCAAGAGGGATTTTCAAGTTGTTCAAGAAGGGAAAAAGGAAGAGGAGCATGAGAGCTTCATTAGAGCTAACAAACTCTTCATTTGGTGAAGAATCAAGGTAAGAGTATGCTTGATTTGTTGAATTTTTAGAAAGATTTTGGTTCATGAAGCTTAAGAAATGTATGGGTTTAAGCTTTCTAAGATCAATTTTTGTGAATATGCATTATGGGTTTCTCAATTGGAATGCCTATTGATTTGAAAATTTTTGTCAATATTGAAGAAAATTAAGAGAGTCAAGAGGAGCAAGAGTAGAGGCATTTTGGGCAAGGTTTCCAAGCAAGGAAATCAAGGCGGGTTCCATGTTCATAATAGAGTAAATAAGCCACTTTTGTTTTCTTTAAATCAAGGAAATTTAATGATTTAAATTGCATCATAAGTGTTGCATTAATTGTGTCTTGAATGAGTTGAGGAATTGCTACATGTTTGATATGTGAATTGTGTGATGATTTCTGAAAATGATTTCTTTTGAAAAGATCGCATGTTTATGAAATCATGTTTTCGGAAATAGTTTTCGAAATATATCAAGTATATGAAATCAATTTTTCGAAAAGTGCCATTTTGGGCAACAAGTTTTGAAATACATATTATGTGGGTTTTGGTAGTCTATTCAAGAATGACAGGTGCACGTTGACCAAGAAAAAGGCTTCTCCCACCTGCCTGTTAGTGGCACGAAGCTCCTTCATGGACTCCCTTAAGTTTATGACTACACAGGACCATTCTACGGAAATGTGTAGAGCGTCATGTATATGGATCTACCCAAACCTTTCTGATGTGCTTATGTGCTTATGATATGTGAACAAGTTTGATGCATTCATGTTTTTTGGTTTGTAAAATTTGACTACATGATGAGAATTTAAGAAACAAGTGTTTTATGGATTTCAAAATTTTCTATGACAATGAACTTTTGAATGGTTTTGCTTATTTTCCATTATAAGCTGTTACCCATGAGCTTTCAAGCTCACCGCCACTCTCTTTCCCCTATTCAGGTGATGAGCAGGAGACCGAATGAAAGAATTGACGTTTTATGCACATTTTTTGAATGTGCAATTTTGTGACGTTTAATGCACATTTTTTGAATGTGCATTTTTGTCACGTTTTATGCATGTTTTCAAATCAAGTCATCACTCCGAATTTGCATGTTTTGTTTTGTTTGGGAGTAGCTTATGTAAAATAAGGCTTTAGATGTATTTCAAGAATTATTAGGTTTTGCATCTTTTGTATATTAGATTTTGATATTGATGATGTAATGTGGCTTGGAAATGCCATTAAAGCTTTGTAAACTCTTGTTTCATGATGTTAATGAAATATGAATTATGTATGAATGATATGAGTTGAGTTGAAATTAGATATAATTGAAGAAGCTATCCACTTGAGTTGATGAATCTTGAACATGAACTATTGTTATATTTATAAGTGAGACACTATGAAAAAGAAAGATAAGAATGTTATGAATGATGAGATGTTGTTGAATATGAAGAGTCAAATGAATTGAGGTTGATAGTTTGATGGATTCCAATTGGTAGTTGAATTGTTATGAATGATGTTGTAATAGAGGAAGTGAAGTTGGGATAAATTTCAAGTTTTTCATGAGGCTAAAATGTGTGTTCTGAATTCAAGAGAAATTATGTATTAATCTGTGATGAATTAGACAATGTTGTCTTCATAGATTCTGTAGCTTGTCCTTCTAACTTTCCAACGCTATAAAGTATGTAAATTTTGGATATCAGAGTTGAGAGATATGATCGATACAAGATGTGATGCTATATAGGATGTATGCATAGGACAACTTTACTAAATGATGAGAATGTGTGGTTTTGATGAATCAAACGGGTTGAGAATTGAGAGTTTTATGTGATAAATTTGGTGTTTGAATTGATATGAAGTGATTTGCACTAGAACAGTTGAATTTGGGATGATTATGAGTGAATATATTGTTAGAATGGATGTAGGAACCTTTGGAGAGGCTTTAGAAGGAGTTTTGGGTCACCAATGTCCATTAGACGGACTTTACGGACCTTCTCGGGTGAAAAAGAGCCCCCAAGTCGGACAATGTTCGTTAAACAGACATTCACGGGACAACTACAGTAAATTACGATTTTGACCCTTTTATAGGCAGAATCTTGCTTTGTGGTCTCATGAAAGTTGTAGATCTAGAAGTTTTCTTTCGAACAGTCCAAGAACAAACTCAATCCGACATCTCTATTGAAAGTTATAGCAATTACTCCAAGTTAGGTAGAATATGATTGAGGGTATAAACATGTTGGATTCTTTTGGCCATAACTTCATCATCCGACCTCCAAATGAAGTGATTCTTGAAGCAATGGGTTCCTAACACATTTTTCCATCCCTCTATAGGATAATAGGAAAAATGAGTTTGATTTTCGTGATTCCGTTGTGTGGACTCACCTTTATGGTTTGAGATGTTATAAGAATGATGATGAACTGATGATGGCTAATGAGGGTTAAATGAAATAAATCTATAGGATAATACTCGCACATTTCATGAGTCCGAAGGATGTTGGAAATCTGGAAATAAGGAGTAATGAAGAAGATCACGTTTTATGATTCCGTAAGAGTTGGGTTCCGAAAATGGGGTCCAAGATGTATGGTAACAGAGCAAGAAAATGAATCGATGATGGATAAAGAGATTTCATGGGAATACGCTCACGTTTCATGATTTCGCAAGAGTTGGATTCTGGAATCAAGCGGGACCCAACAAGATATAATGTGCATCATCAAGTGACTACTCCTTACCATCCATAAACAAGTGGCTAAATGAAAGTGGTGAACAGAGATTTGAAGAAGGTTTTGGAGAAGTTAGTGAGCACTTCAAGGAAAGATTGGGCTTTGAAGTTAGATGATACACTTTGTGCGTATAGAACAACCTTCAAGACACCCATAGGTACTACTCCATATAGACTTGTGTATAGCAAGGCTTGCCATTTACCTTTAGAGTTGGAGCATAGAGCCTATTGGGCAATTTGAAAGTTGAATATGGATTGGAAGCTTGCGGGTGGGAAGAGATTGTTACAACTTGATGAAATTGAAGAGTTAAGATTTGAAGCTTATGAAAATGCTAAGTTATATAAAGTGTCACGACCCGGTACCACATCAGACACATGACAACCACTGCATAACCGAGCTAAGGACACTCACGGTACCCTTAATCCGACTACGCAAGGCTAACTGAATATCTTTCTGAAAACATTTGGGCAGCACAACGGCTGAATATCTTTCTGAAAACATTTGGGCAGCACAACGGCTATAATTTAAAAATCCCAAAACTCAATCAAAACACCTATAAATCATTTTTAAACGCACTTCTATATTCACATTAAAATTCTACCACAACTTCTAAACTTTAAGCCCACTTAAAAGCAATCTCAATGACAGTACCAAAGGTTCATACATAAGCTCGTTTACAAACAACAAGATAGTCAAGAGTTAATTTATAAAATCATAAAGCATATCAACATAACCAACCTAATGAAAACAATTTATGAGCTACTATACAACAAAAGTACAAAACAGAGACTACCCACGTGCAGTAATGCCTAAAAATTTTATAATTTACTACCATTCTTGCTTTATTTCTCATTATTTTTGCACGAAGGAAGATTTGTTTCAAATCACTTTAATCTTTTATATTATGAGTAGTTTATATCCGATAAAATCTTTTATTTTTCTCGTAATTAAGATATTTGTGTTTTTATATTTTGATTTTGTGTTGCAAAACCATCAAATATGTATTTAAAATTTTTAAAATGAAAATAATGAAAAATCACGAAAAGAAAAAAGAATCAACCAACATAGGCACTTTATTACTTGTAATTTGAGGATTTTTGTAACTACTTAAACCTTTGACCTGCCATTGACATTTTACATTAACTAAGAAGTGAGACCATTACACTCTTTTCATCTTATGAAAGAAAGACATTTTCGTGAGAGCTTTGTTTTATCCGTTGGAGTTGTAAGGATTGCAAGTTGATATTTAGTGCTTGCGTGTCAACTCAACATAGGTTGCTAGTTTTGGATCTTTTTATTAAGGATTAGAGGCAGAAGAAAAGTCCTAAAAGGTGCACCAAAATCATATGGTGGAATTTGAAAGGGGATATGGTGAAACAATTTAAGGATAGGGTAACTTATGAAGAAGATTGGAGTTTGGTAGGAGATGCCAACCAGATGTGGAAGAGAGTTAAACTCTTTTAAGGAACATAACTGTCGAGACCTTAGGCACTTCTAAATGGCCGAGGGACAGTACGAGGGAGTTTTGGTGGTAGAATGAGGAGATTCAAGAGAAAGTTAAGCTCAAGAAGGCTACCTACAAAGCTATATGGGATAGTTCCACAAAGATAGAGAGAGTTAGTAATAAAGAAAGATATAAATTGGTCAAGAAAGAGTTAAAGATGATAATCTCATAAACTAAAAGTAGAGCTTATGAGCAACTTTATCAACGATTGAATACTAAGGACGGAGAAAAGGATATTTTTAAGTTGGAGAAAGGTAGGGGACGAAAAGTAAGGGATTTTGATCAAGTTCGTTGTGTAAAAGATGAAGCAGGATGGGTGCTTGTAGCTGGAAATGACATCAAGCATAGATGGCAGAGGTACTACTATAACCTCTTTAATGAAGGCTTAGGGGATAACATCTGTCTAAGTAACCTTAGCTTGTCTTAGAGGTTTTGTAATTTACTTTCTTGCTATAGATTACGAGGGATGAAATTAAGAATATGTTGCCAGAGATGAAGGGTGGTATGGAAGTAGGACCTGATGAGATCCCTATAGAGGTATGGAAGTGCCTAGGAAAAGAGGGTATTACTTGGTTGACTAAGCTTTTTAATGTGATCCTTAAATCTGCTAAAATGCCAGACGAGTAGAGATGTAGTATGGTAATTCCTTTATACAAGAACAAAGGGGATATCCAAAGCTATAACTACTACAAAGGCATCAAGTTATTTAGTCACATCATGAAGTTATGGGAGAAAGTGATCGAGAAGAGAGTACGAAAGGATGCTCCTATCTCGGAAGACTAATTTGGCTTTATGTTAGGAAGGTCTACGACAGAAGCTTGACACCTTCTTCGAAGGTTAATGGAATACTACAGGGAAAGACAGCGTAACCTACACATGGTTTTTATTAACTTAGAGAAGGAAAATGATTGGATTCCAAGGGAAATCATATGGAGGTGTTTAAAAGTAAAAAAGGTTCCAAAAAATTACATACAGATTATCAGGGATATGTATGAAGGTGTAGAAACTAAAGTCAGGATGATAGGAGGAGATACGAAGCATTTTTCTATCAATATTGGGTTACACCAAGGTTCTTCTTTGAGTCCCTTTTTGTTTACAATAGTACTTGATGAGCTCACCAAGAACATCCAAGGGAATGTACCTTGGTGTATGTTATTTGTTGATGACATTATCATAGTGGATGAGACAAAAGAGGGGGTAAATGCCAAGCTTGAATTATGGAGGGATACGTTATAATCAAAGGGTTTTAGACCGAGTAGGACTAAGACTGAGTATGTGGAGTGTACCTTCTCGGGACATCAAGAAGTTACCGATATAGATGTAAAGATTGGTTCAGAAGCTATACCACAAAAGGAGTATTTTAAATACTTAGGATCTTTCATCCAGAGCAATGGAGAAATTGATGAAGAGTGCACCGGATCATATCATAGTGGTTGAAATGGAGAGGTGCTTCAGGAGTTTTGTGTGACAAGAAAATGCCACTCAAGCTTAAAGATACGTTTGATTGTTTAGCGACTAAGCCAACAATACTCTATGGGGCAGAATGTTGGCCCATCAAACAATTTCATAGTCATAAGCCAATGGTAACGAAGATGAGGATGCTTTGATAGATGTGCAACCTTATTAAAAGGGATAAGGTAAGGAATGTCATGATAAAGGACAAATTAAAGATAGCTAATATTATAGACAAATAAAAGGGAGCTAATATTTTTTTTGAATAAGTAAAATTGTATTAATAAATTAAATAGGAAGTTACATATGAGATCAAGAATAACTAGCAGGTCATGCAGTGACAATGTTTAGAGGATAAAGCTCAGTTACATCCACGACATTGTTTAGAGGCAAACATAATAATTTCAGCTAGTATAATGACATCGTATGGAACGAGAGTCACAAAAGCTTAATACTGCCATCAGATGAAGAGTTAGGCAAATTTGGAAAGTTTAGAGCGTGTTTTTTCCCTCTCATACAATTCCTACCAAATTAGGGTTTAGGAAGATGATCGCCGATCGCAACAGGAGAAGGTGCTGTAGTCGATGGAAAGAGAGGATCTTCAAGACTACGTTTCTTATTTTTGGAACTAACATAGAGTGTAAGGATTGGAGTACTCAGCTTCGACAAATGCGCTCCATACATCAAAGACAAAGGACTGCTCTTACTCAGGTTCTGACTTGCAACTTGAGTTGATTTCCTGTTTCAAGAATTTTAGCCTCTGTATGTTAATAGCTTCTCCATGATAGGGCTAGATTAGGGCAAACTCGGTCAGACCTTATAGAACATAGGAGTTTCTCTTTGATTCCGCCAACTAGAGAGAAGAGAATCTCATCTCGTGAGTGATGTGCGTTCTAAAATCTTCTGATGTTTCTCTCTTGCTAAATTTCCTTAATGGACGAGGCAAAGGAGATGACATAGATTTGCTTATTGTAGTTGGAGGTGTGATTCACCTTCTGAAACCAGCCTAGAGCTTCCCAAAAGTGGTCCCAACATTAGATATAAGACACAATTCCTGTATTTTCTCCCATATAAACAGGGAGAAGGAGCAGAGGAAGAAAAGATGATTCCTAGATTCTTATTCTAACTCACAAAGAACAAAATTAGAGTTAGAGGTAATATAGTGCAGTCAGTCCATTGTACTTAGCATATTCAGCACAATAAGCTAGAGAATAATGGCATAGCTAGGCATGAGAGTCTTGTGCCAAATGATAGGAAACCATGGCTGTCTTGGGTTATTTTGATTCTCCCATTTCCTGAATTTCACAAGTTGGAAGGTAT
Source organism: Erythroxylum rufum (assembly GCA_027478365.1). NCBI lineage: Eukaryota > Viridiplantae > Streptophyta > Magnoliopsida > Malpighiales > Erythroxylaceae > Erythroxylum > Erythroxylum rufum. The sequence goes on along the minus strand of JANIHZ010000009.1, from coordinate 10,265,936 downwards.
TAGGAGGGAGATTAAGGCATTGAAATGAGTCCTCTCTATCCAAATTAGGGTGGTAATGAGGAGTGAGATACTGTAATTCCCTTGGAATATTCCATTGGCCCCTTAGGATGATGGATTTAACTTTTGATAGGAAGGCCATTCCAAATCTGAAGAGCTTGAGGAAACCTGATAAGGGGTCCTTGACCCATCTAATTATCGAACCATATGAATGCTTTTTCATCATTTCCGACCTTGCAAGTCATCGAAGGTTGTAAGAGGGGTCTTAACTTTAATAGTAAAGGTAGCTAATATTATAGACAAATTAAGAGAGAAAAGGCTTAGGTGGTTTAGACATGAGTATTAATATTTATTGATATTTCTATTATTCTTAGCATTATCTTTATTTTTATATTTACTATTATTTCTATATATTAGTTACTTTTATTATATTTTATATTTTTCTATTATATTATTATTTTCCCTATTATTTATATGTGTATTTATTCATTTATATTGTATTTTTAAAAATCCTTTTACTTATTTACTTATTTAATTCCTTTTATTTATTATTATTATTTTGTTTATTTATTTATTTTTATTTTCATTCATTCACGTGGGTCATTTAAAAACAGTCTCTCTACTAATTAGAGATAAAGCTATGTACTACTCTATCTCTCTATACCTCGCGTCTCAACAAGATTTTTATTGAATATTGTTATCGTTGATATTCAAAATTACCTAAAATCGTTACAAGTGTAAATATATCATAGATGATCTTTGACACTGAATTTATATTATATGCCGATCCAAATTCTAAATGCATATTTACAATTATTTATTACATTGACAAATAACAAAATCTAAAAATCTATGGCAACAAGGAAAATATTACTTAAAGAGCACGATATCCATTACACAGGCAAATGTCAGCCAGCCACCTCCTTTCCTGACACACCAAGATCAAAACCATCATACTTTGTCTCCCCAACTTAATAATAATCATAGAAATAATAATACACTTGCATAAAGCCTAACAATTGTAAAAGAACAAATTCATAGTAATAATCTGCACATAGTACACACCCTCTCCTAATAAGCTAGTTAGAGCAAGAAGCCCTTTTCTTTTTCTTTTTCTTTTTGGTGCTTCTTGTTCGTATTGGTTCTTTTCGATCACAGATGCACATGTGGTTTGCCGGCAAGATACCAAATCATATAATCTAAAGTGGTCCCCAAGTTGATGGAAACATTTCACGTGAATGCACAGATTAGCAGCAGAAAGCACCAAGAGTTTTTAGCAACTCCTTTCCATAGAATTTTTCCAGATACTCCAAGAACAAACCCTTTTGTTTGTTTTGGAAACAAAATGCTAGTAAAGCTGATGACTTCAGCATTCTAAACTCATTTTAAGAACTGGGTAGGACTCAAAATTGTCTACCTTCCATGATAAAGAGAATTTATCATCATCTGGCACTTTCAATTACCATGCCTTGGATAAGCAAATGAGGCGAAATTTAAACTTGAAGAATCTGTTGTTGTTGTTTTTTCTCGGTAGGAGCTGTTGATGTGTTTGTGGTTAGTGGGGATGGTGATGCTCCGCTATTTTCCATCTTCTTTAGGCTCTGTTGATGGTAGACTTGTCTTAGTCTCTCTATTTCCCTCTTCAGTGCTTCTTGATGAGCTGCATTGTATAATATTTTATTTATTTGGTTTTTGGTTTGCACATTCAATGGCTATTTATCCATTAGGCATGTCACTATTAATAATTTGAAAGGTTAGGTTCAACTTGATAAAAGTGGTGGTGTAAATCAGAATAAAAATCCTAGGCAGGTATTGAATTAAGTACTAAAGCAGAATAAGATTACTGACATGCTATTAAATTAAGAATGAAAAATGTTAATAACAATGATTAAGTGCTTACCATCTTTGAAGATCTTATCCTGAGCTAGAGCAGCAATTCTTTGTTTAAGGGCACTGTTATCAATATTCAGCAGCAAGCGCTGATGGTCTAGAAATGCTACCCTTGGCGACAACACTGAAACTTCTGCCTGAATTAAAATCACAAGCACTTAAGATCAACCAAAATACGTTTAGACTTAATCTCATATGATTATTATACAATATCTGCTTCAACATACCTGCAATGAGGTTACACTACGTTCAAGTTCTGATATATACTGCAATTTCCTCACCCTTGATCTTTGAGCAGATTGTCTGTTCGCCAATATTCTAACCAAAGAGTATAAATTAAACAAAAAAACTAATATCATAGATCTATCAAAGTTTTCTTGTTTTACTAGTCACGCACACGACTAGTATATGAATAGTCGAAATAATAAGGACATATGAATGATATTGGTTTCATGATTGTTAGCTCCCGTTGAAATTTATTGTGGTATGCAAGCTTCTATATAATGTAGTTATCTTGCGTAGTCTCATGTATGCTAATCAACCTAAAGATTCAAAGGCAAGGAAAAATATCAATTACTATCTGAATTCTGAAAACCAAGGATGTTTAGCCAATGGTTTAGCTAAATTCACAAAAGAAAAGAAAATTATCTCTTTGAAATTGGAAATGAACGCGTCTGAATTATCACCAAGATTAATAGGTTCAATTCATGGCGATTACCTCTTGACCCTCTTGGGGTCAATTATCCGATCATTATTAGGACCATTGTTGTTACTTGCGGGAGTTTGTAGCTCCGAATGGCATTGGCTTTGCACTTCATCAGATTCATTCTTGGTCTTCTGTTGCTTCTGATCGGAAGGAGCCGCTTCTTTGTCTTCGTTAATGCTGTTATGATCAGAAGGGCTTGAAGTGTTGGACGAAGATGGAGCAGCCATCGCATTAGAGATATCGTCGTTGAACATGGACATGAACTGCTCGTCGTCAAACTTATCGAATTCGTTATGTGCGGTTCCCGCCGGAGCGGCGGCGGAGTCGTCCAGCATTGGCGCCTCAAGGAATGCAATGGAGTCGCTCACGGAGCGCCTGTGAGTCCCACGTCTGGAGGAGGAGAAGTCAAGGAACTCATCGACCCAGGAAGGGTTTTGGGTAGAGGTGGTTGTGGCATTATTAGGCGCCGTGGCTCTAGGGGCTGGCATTGAAGAAGGGATCTTTTGGTGAGAAAAGTCAGGCCAAGTTGGTAACATGGTCGGAATCTTTGGAGGTAATTGTGCCATTTAGAGATATACCCCCCAAAACCAGGAAAATGGAAGAATTGATGAAATGAATGTAAGAGAAAGAAGAGGTCGTTAGCTTAGGGGAAGAAGAAGAAGAAGAAGAAGAAGAAGAAGAAAGAAAGAAGAGGTTCTGGGTGATATTGGCATTTGAGTAGATATATACAAAATGTAATGGGTATTGGTAAGGCTGTGGACCTGCAGTGGGGTCACATGGGAAGAGAAGAGATTGAGACAGCCAATGTACAGCTGTTGGGGAGGGCTTTGGTTATAAAACTCAACGGTATTACTGGAAAGTCGCCAGTAGTTTAATAAGAGCTAGAGGGAATCAGCCACCACGTGCCCATGTGAACGTCCCTTTATAATAATTCTCACTTTCTCTCTCATTATTTATTTTGAAACTCTCAATTTCTGCTTACAATCATATTTCCCAGTTTGTTTTCATCTCATGCAATTTGTTTTTGTAATATGTGACAACAAAGATTGATTTATCAACAGTTTGGGGTAATGTAATGGTAAAGACTCTCTCCAGCAGCCTTGAGTTTTCTAGTAGCTCCAACTCTAACATTGTCGCTGGAAACGAAATGTCCGTAATTGATCCAATTAAAGAGTATGCCCAGAAGGCTAAAAGATCATCAACAAGAAGAATTCTCCTCTACCCTCCATTTTTGGTGACTCAAATTCAATATCTCCTACAAAGGAGAGCCTTAAATGAGGAGTTGAAAATTTCCCAGTTTTGTTTTCAACTGATGCAATTTGTTTTTGTAATATTTAATATTAAAAGGGTAGAATGTGATAACAAAGATTGATTTTAGTTTGGGGTAATGTAATGTAATGTAATGGTGAAGCCTGTTTGAAGAGTGGAGGGAGGGATTTGGTGTATGATCTGTGAGCTGTTGAAGATAAAAAGGAAACAGAGTTTAATCTTGAGGCCATGTGAACTGCTACACAGGGTCTTGAGCTTTCCTTTTACTTTGTCCCCAAACCATACCCACATGTAGGGTACTCTGTACTGCTCCTTTTTCTTTTAATTTAAAATACTCTTAATGAGCACACCAGCTACTTCTTCCCACCTTCCCATTACTATCAAGAAAATTGGAAGTTTTGTTACTATACGTGGGATTAGATTATTATGGATACCGTAGTAGCATTAGCCTAGCCTTGTCCCCAAGAGAATCCATGCCAGACAATAAAGCATCTTCGTCTTCATGCAGCGTATAAATGCCATGTGACACAGTCAGTGCCTCTCACAACTCAGGAACAACTAATTATTAATACATGCCATTACCAAATCTCATTTGCTTACTTATTAAGTAGGGTCTTAAGAAAAGATTACTCCAAGCTCCGTACAATTGCCTACCTTGGGACGTTGTTCATGCATACAGTGCTTTAGTTTGTGCTTTACACTCACCTCAGATGCAGGGACGTTTTTGTTAAGAATTTACAAGCAGTAACATGATATATCAAATTATGAACACAAGAAAACCTTGTGAAGGGAAGGGACGCATTGAAATGGAGATGCCACATTATTTCTTTTATTATCAGAAACTCGTGATGCAACACAGGAAGTACCGGAAACAAACTTCCGTAATAGATTAAAGACGAAACGGAGCGATGGTTGTTCAAAGTAAGAGGTATTGCTTTACAAGTTTGGGAAAGAGTCAAGAATGTACACGCAAACAAACAAACATTCATGATGCATGTAAGCAATTTTAGGATGACAAGCAAGTCTCCACCTGTACGAACAAAATTCCTTCCGCTAGCCTCAACACCTACTAGGCAACTGTTGTATCTTATTAGCAGAGAGAGTTAAAATTATCCACTGCTTCATCACGGGGCAGGGTTCAATATCTATAACAGGCTTAATCAATCCTTTTACCATTTAAATATGGACATGGTTAAGCCAGCTTACAATTATTAAGCATAGAATAAGAGCACAACCGTTTTTAACACAGATATGAAAATCAAATATCAGCATCAATTTTTCGGGGTTTGAAGAACTGGAAATATGTCCAAACCTGCGAGGAATAGTTGAGGCCACTTCATAGTATTTCCAAATCATCTACCCTTGGCAAGTTGACATGCCAAAGACTGTCCATGTGATGCATGTGCTTAAAGAGTGAGAAATCAAACTTTGAAGAGTTGTTTCATAAAAACTGGAAAATGCAAAATATGTGATCAAAAGAAATTGCAACTGAATGGCCTTAATATACATTGAAGCCAACTCGAATTTATATCTTTTCTGCATGAAGATCTTCACTTATAAGTCCTCCCTATATGCATCCTAAAAAGCCATAGATGTGATCATGACAACAAGGAATTTTGGTTTCATTTTGGTAATCTTGTGCACTCTGCTGATACCTTCAACAGCATGGCCAGAAGAAAAGAAGTCCCCTAAGTATGACAACAGAGAAATGGAAGAAAGGTACAAGCAGTGGATGACACAACATGGCCGGAAGTATAAGTCTAGAGATGAATATTTGTTGCGATTTGGTATATATCAATCCAACATTCAGATCATAGATGAAATCAATTCTCAGAACTTGTCATTCAGGCTCACCGACAACAAATTTGCAGACCTTACAAATGAGGAGTTTAAATCTATTTACCTAGGTTTTCAGCCTCAGGGACAAAAACAGAAGATATGCCAAAGCAATAGCACCTCTTTACCAGCTACCGTGGACTGGAGAAAGAAAGGTGCTGTTACTCCAATAAAGGATCAAGGCCAATGTGGTAGGACATTCCTTTGCCCTTTTCTTTATCTCATTCTAATTTGTCCAACAAATTTCAAATCTGGTACCACTTGATAGGAACTAGTAATGTTTGATTATTGCCACGTTCTCCGATATTACTAAACCACATGTTAAGTTGATAGCTGTGATACAACTTCTTTTCTGTACATATGACAGCAAGTTATAACACAATTTTATATATGCTATAAGCAACTACAACGCTTGGATGTTTGAGAATATCTGTCCAATTGTCTGAAGAAGAAATCTTTTGATCCTAGAAGACATATACCCTTATTCTATGTGGTACGACCAAAATATAAATTGACACTTAGGGAACATTTATTGTCAACTATGACAATTTAAGTTAATTCTAAGTTAGGAAACCATTGATGCCATAATCACCCAACTTGGTGGCAATGAACACAAGTTAATTTAATCGCAAAGCATGATTCATTTAACCACTGGAATCAAGCTTACTTGCAACTTTTTCCTGACAAGTTCTAGCTTGATCCACTTTCTGTAAAAAGCTAACCAAGAGAAAATGAACTAGAATGCCATTATGAGATTGGTTTGATCAACATTATTCTAGTCAAAAGGACTTTGGATTTCATGCAATTATCTAGATTTTAGTTAAAGCATTTGGAATGAGAATATTCTACTGTTATTATTTCTCCAAATGCAGGGAGTTGTTGGGCATTCTCTGCAGTGGCAGCAGTAGAAGGTATCAATCAAATAAAAACAGGAAAGTTGGTAGCTCTGTCGGAGCAAGAGCTTGTGGACTGTGATATTAGTGACGGTAACCAAGGCTGTAATGGTGGGCTCATGGAGAAAGCATTTCAGTATATAGTAAAGATCGGTGGACTCACAACCGAAGATGATTATCCGTACAAAGGAAGTGATGGGACATGCGACAAAGACAAACTTAAAAAGCATGCAGGAATAATAAGCAGTTACGAGACAGTACCTGCCAATAATGAGAAGTGCCTACAAGCTATAGTTGTCCAGCAGCCCGTCTCTGTTGCAATTGATGCAGGTAGTTACGAACTTCAACTATACTCGGAAGGCATCTTTAGCGGTTTCTGTGATTATAAACTCAACCATGGGGTACTAGTAGTTGGCTATGGAGATGATGCTGGAGACAAGTACTGGACTGTGAAAAATTCATGGGGTGAAGACTGGGGCGAGTCAGGCTATGTAAGAATTCAACGCAATTTTAAGGACAAGAGAGGTATTTGTGGGATTGCCATGGAGGCCAGCTACCCTGTCAAGTATGATAAGTAGTCACACCAGCCTGACTATGTTTCTAGAGTGATTAACTCCTATCCCAGCAAGATGACCTTTCAGAGAACAATTAAATTCAAGCAAAAGATGTCACTGAAATTTGAACTTAATAATAAGCTCAATATTAGGAAGTAGGCAGTGAAAAAGCACAGCAAATACAGAAGTGGGTATGAGAAATACCTTCTAAAACAGAGATTAGCATGACCAACAGGATACCTCTTCTGGTAATGTACTATTATAATTTCCCTTCATATATTCTACCTTTAACCATTTGGCAAAACCAAAGATCATTTTAATAAAGAAACAGTGATAAAAGAACCTTCATATCAAACAGATCTAGGAATAGGTATAATAGATGGAAATCCTACAGTATATGTTTAAATATTTAGCAACTAGCACCAAACTCAACATCTGAACGCTATCACCGTAAGGTAATCATGCTGATATCCAATCAATGGAATTACGCATATTAGAATTACAATGTTGGTGCAGAAGAATGCAAGGGTTCTACTTACATATGCACAAGAAGATTGTGATAAGCTTTGAACTTCATACAGTAGTCTAAGTCATGCCCTCTCATCTCTTTATAAGTTCAGCTAGTGCAACGGGCAAAATTTTAACTATAAGAGGCATAAAGGGAAGAGGAAAGGTCACTTTCAAACTTAAGTAATTGAACAACAGAAGCATGTGCAACAAGCAATTGCTTCAAACTTCAAAGAGAGTCTTGATCATCAAGAAAAGGAACCAGAAAAACCAAAGGAATATAACATGTTGACATCAATGGCATTTGTATACCAAGATAAAATAACGAAATATAAATATGTTAAAAAATAGGATGCAAAGAAGCAGAAGTTTTGGTCTACTAGAGTATGGGATCAATGCAAAATTAGTCAATGGAACAAGAAAATGACATGTACTCCAGGTAAAGTTTCCAATCCTATAAGGAATATTATAAAGTGGCCTAATAGCAACATCAAAATATTTTAAAATATTTAAGGTAAAACCTATAGCTATTTTCTTGAAAGAAATATATCAAATGTGAAAAACTAAATGGATTTTGCAGTTTACTTCCAAGAGAACATAGAGTATACCATAGACATGCTATTATTGGAATGACTTACGGTAACATTGACAGCTTAGTAGAACCACATTCCTACAAAATCACATTCTAAAAGTGGGCAGGCAAATGTATGAACTCCAGTCTCCACAAAGCTACCATTGGTCTATGGGATGGGCGTACAATTGGCTACTATGAAGAAAACAGAAGATTCATAAAAAAGACACCAAGTATGCAAGTCAAGCATTGATCAGAAAAGATAGTCATAAAAAGTACCAGAAGTCCTGTATATTAACAATTTGATTCTACAGTACAAGTTAAAAAACAATAACTTCATGAAATGCAAAAGTAGAGCAATATAATGACAATCTGACATAAGGTTCAGCATGGGACAAGCACATAAGTGCTCACGACAGCAAATGCTTCGCCACATTAGCTACCAAAACCGTCATATATCAAATTCTCAAGGAAAAGTCTCTTACGACATACACAAATATTCGGAAGATCACAGTACTAGCCATCCTTTTCCACCAATCTAACCATCTCAGCATTTTATTTAATCAAAATAGCATTAAGAACTCAATGCCGTAAATCTTTTCCTCACGACACAAGCAAGTTCCCATTCACCAATGCCGGCTAACCCCTCGACAACCTTCTGCCTAAATTTGATATATGGTATAAAACCATTCTCTGTCATCCCCATGACCACCTTAGCAGCTAAAACATACTCCTTACATTCGATGCATCCTTCAAAAACAGCCTCATAGCTCTCAAAACCAACAGGCCAACCCTCCCTCTCCAAAAACTCAATCATCCCAACTGCTTCCCATATCTCTCTATTAGCCCGCAATGCAGCTGCTAATTTAGTTACAATGCCTTGCCCTGGCATCAACCCAACTTTCACCACCATTTCCTTCATGAGCTCAATCGCTTCAGCAGTTTTTCTAGCTCTGCATAATCTATTAATAACAATGCCATAGCTCTCCATATCAGGAATACACCCTGCCCCACTCATGCCCTTCAAGACTTTAATCGCCTCCAACCGCTGATCAACCTCACATAGAGATGATAAAATGTAATTACACGTGCCACAGTCAGGTTGATATCCAATTGACTGCATCTCCAAGAGGAGCTTACGAACAGACTGAGATTGGGACCGGCGTTGGAGCCAAGCAGAAGACAGAAAAAGCTGGGTTTGGGGAACAGGCGAACACCCAGATCGAAGAGAACGCTGGAGAATAGCTAGAGAAATGGGAAGAGGACTAGGATTCTGGAGGGTAAATGAAAGTAGGCAGTCATACACGATCTGAGTCAGACAACGAGGTCTTACAGGAATTAAAGACTGTAAAATTTCATCGATGATTTGGTTTCTGGGATTGTATGATAAAGCAGAGAGAAAGGAGAAAGGATTGGGGTTAAAGCAAGAGGTTTTATAGGGGAGGAGAAGTTCGGGAATTTGTTGATAAGCTTTGGTTTCCACAGTAGCTTTCAGAGCTTCCTCGAGCGTTTGCGATGAAGAGAGGGTGTGAAGTGAAGGAAAGTGGAACTGAGGCGGGCGAAGGCGAGGAGGAAGTAGTGGTCTGAAAACTCCAACTACCATTCTTGGTATGAAAACCCGACCCGATTTTATGTCATCAAACTCCCTGTCCAGAAGCTACATGTATGCAGAGCTTTCCATCTTCCCTGATGTAGTTTGCACCTTTCTACGATATGGAAGTTAAAGAGAGAGCGAAAGGTGGTTAGCTACAATGTAGGAAAGTGGGCAGTTCCAGTAAAAATCTGCTTGAGGATGAGCCAATTATAAATTCATCAGCATTTGTACAATGAACAAGACAAGACACCATACTTAAAAACACAATCTTTAAGGGGAAAAAAAAAACCTCCAAAAATACCTTGTCCAGCCTCTTTACATTGCATACTCATTTTTATTCCAAATTCCCTTTATAGCTTGCATTTTCCTTTTGCTTAAATCAAATAATCTCTCTTTTCCATACATTTTAGTTTTTTGGTGGCTTAGAATTCCATCTTCAATGTTTTTTTTTGAAGCTAACTTATATAGTTTATAAGAAGTTAGGAACAAATTCTAGGGGTGTTCCTTCCTGACACGTCCAAATTCTAGATTAACACTAACAATTTGGCAAGCCCGATGGGACCATGATGCTAGGAATATAAAATGAAAAAGAAATCATTTTGCCTCCAACTTTGGAGGAAGAAATCCCTATAGTTGTAGGGAATGAAGCCTTTTTATCCTAGATGGTATGGAACCTTGAGAAGACACCCTCACCTTAAGATAACTTTACTACTACCGAAATGACATTATTTGCACACAAAGAAATTTAGAGTTGAAGTATAAGATAGCCTCTATAGTTGAAGCAATCAAAATATTGACAGAGAAGGGTTGACAAATTGTCTACCACTATGACAATATTTGCTGGACATAATTTGCCTTACTTTAGCAAAGAAAATATTTGAAGGATTCGAGGGGCATTATACTCCTAACACAATGGATGTTAGAGAATGTAGTAGATTTCCATCTACTTCCATCAATCCACTTGTCCTATATATATGTTGCCAAATGTCACTTAATTACTTAGTCCATTTGTCACTCCATCATTGCTGCCATTTGTTATTTAATTATTCATGCCAAATATCACTCAATTTATAGGCTTAGTCATCCTAATGTTCCATGTGTCAATTGTCTTGCTACTTGAAAATTTTTCGTAGTCCAAATGTACATTTTAATACATCAATTCTCCAATTTTAACAAATAATTCCCGGTTACTAATTATAATTATAATCCAATACATAATCAAATCATAATCATTAACTCCTATCATATATACTTTCATAGACATGTAACATTCCTATTAGGGTGTAATTTAGAGCCTTACAATAAATTCATAACTACCAAACTATGCAGTAAATGACGAGTTAGGGTGGAACCACAGAGAGCTCAGATATAAATGCTATTTCAAATGTTGCAAACAAAAGAAAACAAAACATCATGAAATGATGAAAACGAGACAACTAAGATGCAATGAACGTAAACAAAAAGACAAACACAAAGCAAACTTAGAAAAGACTAATAATAAAGGTAAAGAAGTGGGTTGGAGATATCTTCGGGATTCTGAGATATTCATTGATCCTTGAATCTAAATAAAAGGTACTCTCATCATGATGTTAGCCTGATGTTAGCCTATGGACTCAATTAAGCCCTTGAAACCTTAACTTCTTTAAAATAGGCAAAACTAATATGCTTTAGAAATGCCCCGATCTCCACTTTAACCTAGATTAGACTCTTTATGTTCAATAGCGAAGACGCATTAGGTACTAAAAAATATCTAACTTAGGCCACCTACTCATAAGCTCAGAAAGTGGAATTAGTTGATTAAGTATACTGACACATTTGACTGACCTATGGCTACTTCCGGGAATCATTATGGGCTATTACATATTACACGTTAAACCCTAGCCTTCGGATTAGAAAGTTACCTAAAGGGTGATTAAGCCTTTAAGCAACTTCTAATTCATGACATTTATCCTAAATCCCAAACCAATCTAGACATACAAGCACCAATTCAAGACAAGTTCATTTCCATTCTCACAATTTCCATCCGTTCATCCTTATAATATCTCCAAACCCCTAAGTAGTCTAGCCACACATGTTCATATTAAGCAAAATAGACATTAAATAAATAAAACTCATATTTAATTAAATAAAACCAAGGCTAGAAATTCTAAACAAAGTAATAAAAACCAAAATTCAACACTAACTTAATAGAAATCAAAACTCTTTATGCTAAAAAATAACTAATCATAACCCAAATTACAAAATTTAAACTAATTGCATCAAAATAAAAATTCTAGCACATATAACTTGCACAAAAACCCAAATTAATTGAACCTAAGAACATGCATAAATCCTAACTATTAAGCACAAATTAATCAAAAGCGTCACAAATAAGCAAAAACCCATAATATAAACCATTAAACATTCAAATATCCAATAAATTCAGTCATGAAAAAGCACATAAATAAGTTTAAACAACCAAGACTAAATTTGGAAAATTGAAGGAATAAACATCCATTGATATAACGTAAAGGTTCCTTACAAAATTCATAGATTTCAACTATAAAATTCATCAAACATTCATTCTAAATATTCTAGAACATGTAAAAATATTATTAGCCCTAAGAAAGCTTTAAACTAATGGAATGAATATTAATATATTTAGACATATGAAAATAAAACATTGAAACTGAAATAGAATAGCTAAGCTTATGGAAAATAATGAATGAACAAAAGACTATAGCTAAAAAGTAAAGAAAATGTTGAAGCTATCACAATAATTTCTCTGTTTACCCTTCTCTCTTCTTGGAGTTTTCCAAAAGTGGTAGATTGGAGAGCTCTTCCTAGGGTTACCCTATAATGCTTTTATAGTCTTTTCCAATAAAGTTCCGGGGTCCCAAATTTCTAAAATATCCCTCAAAAACTTAAATCTGCAAGCGACCCTGCGTCTGTCTGCGCGCAGGCCATGATAGTGGCTATTTTGTCTTCTCTTTGTCCCAATCGTTGCTGACTCCCCACAATCGTGGTAGACTCCCCATGATCGTGGTCCTATGCTCGAGCTTCTGTCACTTGTGATTTGGTTCGGACCTCCTTTGAAACTCCTCCGAATGGTCTGAAACACTAACAAACTCATCACTGTATCTCATATTAACAAACTTTGTCAAACTTCTACCTTTCAACATATATTTGTGATCAATCCTTTAATCTATATATAAACACAAAATGAACAGAAATTGAGTTTTTAAACACAAAAATAGGATTAAAAGACATTGAAATACATAAGAAAATATAAGATAATTCCATCCTATCAAATACTCCCACACTTGAACTATTGCTTGTCCTCAAGCAATTTAAAAATAACCAAGAAATTCTATCAATTTATTTTTAAAGAAAATAGAGTATATGAAATCCTTCAAACTTTGATAAACTCTAGTATCAAGCTACTACTTATATCATAATCTTTTCATCAATGCACATAAACAAAGTCAAAGGTAGACACCATTGATCAAATGTAAAATAAAACTAAGATAGATTTTTCTCACGATGTTCACTCATTTCACTCAAGTGTTTAAGGTCGGTGTTTCACTTAATACTCCCTCTAAGAGACTACACTACCATAGGCTTACAAATTCACCACTTCTCTACCACATAGATTATATACTATCATGGACCAAAAAGGGCTTTTACTTAGGGTTGTAGTGGGGTTTGGGTTAAGGCGAGGCAAAAAGGTCAAAGGGTAACTCACAAGTATTAACAAAGTACTAAGTAAAAAGGGACAAACAAACACAAATTCTGAGGTATGCATATAAATACCATGAACTACAACTACTCAGCACTAACTAATGCTACTATGTTTCCTTCACCAGTAGAAACAAAGATGCTTTTAATCAATAATTCCATAAACAAAGATATATATATTTTACTTGAATAACACTAAAACAATAAAGAAACGATAGTGGAACAAATCAATAAAACATGAATAGAAATGTCTCTCCAAAAATATTAGAATACAAAACAAAAGTCCCTAAATCATATACGTCAAATGCTCACTCATTAATTCATTAAAATTGTGACAAGGTAAGGATAATAGGTTTTCAGGTTTTAATGTAAGGTGATTAATTCAGAAACAAACAAGATTAAAGGCTTAAAGGGGTTGGCAAGGGGAAAATAAGTTGGTGCTTAATTTAAGTTAAGTTCAAAACAAAGAAGGCCTTAATCATTTCCATAAAGCATACATCTCATAGTTTCAAACAGGTTCAATGCAAGTTCTAAAGGTAATCTTCCTAATGGAGCATCACACACAACAAAGAAACAGAATGACTATGAAATCCAGTCATATAGGCTCAAAAACTCGTATGTGCTTATATAAATATCCATTAAAATTTCATACATTACCTAATCACTCAAGTATCAAAATATTGAATGAGTTTACGCAACTAATTACTTCAATCAATCCATATGATTCACCTTCCACTCAAGCTCTAATCCAAATTCAAGCGCATAACTCAATTCTTAGTTTAACTATTATGAAAAAATGGCATGGTTCAACGTTCATCATAGTTCAAGTGCAAAAATGCAAAAAATTTAAACTGGCCCCATCCCACACTTAAATGGGACATTGTCCCTAATGTCCTAAAATCAATAAATACACATGTAAGGGGATGAGAATAGAAGGACTCCCTTAGATCAAATAGGGACATGAAAGTAGAATTTATAACTCCAATCTTACATTCCTAACAACAAAACAGACAAAAAGCAAATAAGGTACTCAAATGAAAGTAATAAAAAAAACTGAAACAACAAACAACTAAAATGAAAGGATAAGGTTGGGATGCCTCCGTATAAGTGTTTGTTTAAGATCACAAGCTCAAACCCTGTCAACCGATATCAACCATTGTATGTTGGAGCATCAAGCTCCATCACCTCCACATTGTGCATCTGAAATCCTTAAAGTAGGGCTTAAGACGATGTCTATTGACTTTAAACTCTTTCCCCGTCTTGGCACTTCTGATCTCCACTACTCTATGGGGATATACCTGTGTAACCTTAAAAGGACCTATCCATTAGGAGTGTAACTTACCTGGAAAGAGTTTAAGGCATAAATGATATAAAAGTACTTTCTGTCCCACCACAAATGTCTTCCTAGAGATGTTGCGATCATGGAATGCCTTAGTCTTCTCCTTATAAACCTGGGCATTCTCGAATGCTTCATGTCGCAACTCTTCAAGCTCTTCCAACTGTAATCTTCTGTAGGCACCAATAGCTTCTAACTCTATGTTACACTTGTTGATTGCCTAATAAGCCTTGTGTTGTAGCTCCACTGGAAGGTGGCATGGCTTCCCAAAAACTAGCCTAAACGGTGACATCCCTATTGGAGTCTTGTATGCAGTCCTGTATGCTCATAATGGATCGTTGAGGTGCAAACTCCAATCCTTCTTATTGGGATTCACTGCCTTCTCTAAGATGGACCTGATCTTTGACCACTCGCCTGAGGGTGATAAGCGGTTGAGACTCGATGCATCACTTGATATTTCTTCAAAAGGGCATCAATCGTCCGATTGCAAAAGTGAGTTCTATTGTCGCTGATGATGGTTTCACGAGATCCAAACCTTAAGAAACGTTAGATTTCAAGAAATTTGTAACCACTCGAGAATCGTTAGTTTAGGTGGCTTTTGCTTCCACCCATTTTGACATATAATGAACTACAAGCAGAATTGAAATCCAAACGAGGAAGGAAAGGGACTTATGAAGTCCATGCCCCAAACATAAAAAATCTCAGAAATTAATATGGGGGTTTGAGACATTTCCCCATAGGAAACGTAACGTACATGTGCGCTAGCAATTGTCACAAGTCTTACAGAAATCATATGCAACTAGAGATGGCCAGTAAAACCCACACTCTAGAACCTTGAAAGCTTTCCGCTTTGGGCCAAAATGACCTCCACATGCATAAGAGTGACAAAATGTCAAAATATAAAGAAATTCATTGTCAGGTATGCACCGTCTAATGGCTTGATCTGTACAAAATCACCATAAGTAAGGACCATCCCATACATAAAACTTTTCTTGGCTCTTCATCTTGTCCTTTTGTGCCTTGGTGAAATCTATGAAAAATTGATGAGAAACCAAGAAATTCACTATATCAGCATATTAGGGAGCTATCAATAGTACTGTATGTAGCTGCTTATCTGGAAAAACATCATTACTGAAGTGAATCACACGTTAGTAATATGATAATCAACACACAAGAAGGGGGGGTTGAATTGTGTTATCTTTTTTATCCCCTTAAAAATTTGTTCAATTGAGACAAACTTTTTACGTCAAAGATTCTTGAAAACTTTCGATACTTAGAAATTAACAATGCAGTAAGTAATAGAAAGTATAGTAGAGAGAGAGTTGACACAGTCGTTTATACTGGTTCACCCCAAACCGTGGGCTACGTCCAGTCCTCAGAA
>JANIHZ010000009.1:10207293-10219922 GCA_027478365.1 Erythroxylum rufum | reverse complement strand
TTCCCTTGGCAGCCATTGGGGGAGGTAAGAAAGATGGAACATACCTGCAGGAGTGTGACATCAACATAACTTCCTTGGTAGCCAGTCCAATACAAGTTTTGCTGTTGCAGCCAATATTAACAATAGTTGACCAATATTTAACAAAGGATAAGCCTCGTTTTAACTTTTCATCTTTCTCATCGTAACCACTCCTTTCTGTTGTTACAGTAATTAACCACTCCTATAATGCATAACCTTCGATCATCTTTTGGAATGGGTGAGATTGGAGCAGTCCAATTCAATTGAACCCCACAAATTAGATTCTATTGCCTTTAGATGTAGGTATTGTGCAGGTTCAACAATGATTTTCAAACTGGGCAGAATTTCAGCAAGTAAAATACACATAAAAGCGAGTCCCACACGTAAAATATATATTGTCGATGACATCATTTTCTCTATACAGCTTAAAAAATTTTAAAACCCTTTGATTCCACCAATCAACCAAACAAAATAATCAAACGCTCTTAATTTAAACGATAAGAAAAGGCAAAGTTGATAAATAAGTTCATTAACAATATGTTCAAAATCAAACGCAATCCTATTCATTTTATTTGTCAAAATCAAAAAATGTTAATTGAGGGCTTGTAGCATCTAAAGACCCTCATAGCCTTTGTATACTAGTAAGAACCAATTACATAAAGAAAAGTGATTGTAGGAATAAATAGGAAATCATATAAAGTCCATCTTTTCCTCATATAGATATGACTTTCCTAATACTTCCCCTCAAGCTGGAGCATATATATGGTAAGTTCCACTTTTTCATGACATCATGTTTCTACCCAGTAGCCTAAAGTAGATTGTCGATCATACCAACTTGCCCAATCTACATTTGTATATCCTTGAATCTAAATATGTCCATGGTTCTAGTATAGAAGACCTTGCCTTGCCGAACCTTTCCAATATCCCAAAATCCTAATAACTACATCCCAATGGCTAGTTCAAAGACTACATAAACTAACCGACTACATTTGCAGTAGACAAGATATCTAGGCGAGTAACATTCAAATAATTCAGTTTACCAACAAGTCTTCTATACCTACCTAGATCTTCCAAATGCTCTCCTTTATTAACATTAAGTTTAACATTTGGCTCCATGGAACTATCAATTGGCTTAGTTTAGACCTGTTTCCTCTAGAAGGTCAAGGACTTACTTCCTTTGAGATAGACAAATCCCCATCATCAACCCTACAATCTCAATGTCAAGAAAATATTTTAGCAAGCCAAGGTCCTTTGTCTAATATTTTCAAGCTACTCCATAAAAATGGTCTACTCAAGGTCACCATGAAGGAAAGCATTTTTTACATTGAGCTGATGAAGGGGTCAATTATGTGTGGCTGCCAACGTAATGAAAACACGAACAAATACCAATTTGGCTATAGGAGAAAAGGTATCAATATAATCTATACCATACACCTATATATATCCCTTAGTTACTAGTCGAGCTTTTAAACGATTAACCGTTACGTCAAGATTGACCTTAATGTTGGAACACCCAATGGCAAACCACTACTATCTAACCATGTGGAAGAGTACTGAAGTCCCATGTATTATTAGCATGCAAAGCCAACATCTCTTATTCCATGGCATGTCTCCATCTAGGGTGATTCAAAGCTTCTGAAATAGATTTAGGTACAGCTATAGAAGACAAAGTGGACACAAAAGCAATACATGATGGGGATAATGAGTCATAAGAAACAAAGTTTGAGATGGGGTGAGCTGAGATAAGGTGAGATGTACAAAACCTTCCATTATATAGAGCAATTAGCCAATCGAGATCATAATATGGTGGAGCTGAAGACGAAAAAGACAATGGTGACGAGCATGTATCTTCTGGTCGTACTTCCTCATGAGTGCATCGTAAACCCACAAATCAGGACAAGATAGGCGCTCCAAAGGAGTATGTTAGTGCAGGAGCAAGCTCATAAGTGGTAGAATTAGGAGTTGGGGTAACATAATTATGAGCTGTTTGGGAAGGAACAAATGGAATTGGTAGACACTCATCAGTGTCAATAGAGAGAAACTTAGTTTAAGAAAAGTACGTGGTGTCTTCGAAGAATATAACATCAGCAGACAAAAATAAAACATTTTAAAGAAGGGTTTCTTCCCTTTCTACATACAAGAGTACTTAAGATAAACGAATTTTATAGCTTTTGGATCTAATTTATTCGTGCCAAGTTGAAGCTGATGAACAAAACCAACATAATTGGGTGAAAAATGGAGTTTTACCAATCAACACAAAAGATGACATTCAATTGATAAGAAAACATGCAATGACTATAGCACTTCCCCGTAAACTTTTGTATACATTCAAGTGGATTAACGAGGTATGAACTATTTCGACAATTTGTTGGATTTTTCTCTCAGCTAACCCATTATGTTAAGGAGTGTGGCGGCAAGAACATGGGATACTTATCCCAAAAGGAATCTCATCATACCCACCTCTATCACAATATGTGCAGTGAAGCAATGAGCCTCTACCACATCTTCCTTGATACCACCATGACCTCCTTTCACTTGTACGCCAAATTGTTCCACAATTGCTAACTTATCAGAGTTGTTCTTTGGTGGACTCTCCTTAGCCATAGAACGAGAGAGCCTAGAGTATCCTTTGGCTAAGGATGGAAGGTTTACTCCTAGGATTTGTGCTCATACAGGTTCAAACTTGGGTTTCCATCCTGCCAAAAATATCATAATCACCTAGTGCTCCCTTTGGACTTGAACCTACTTAACACTAGATGTAATTGAAAATAGATAATTCAACTCCTCAAATGCACGTTTCACTTTCCCAAAGTATTGAATCAAACTTCCTTCCTATTTAGACTGTAACAACTCCATAGAGATATAACACGTGCGAAGCATGTTGCTGGAATAAAGAAGCTTAGCATAGTCAGAATTCAACTTCCCAAATGCACGTTTCACTTTCCCAAAATCAAACTTCCCTCCTATCTAGATTGAAACAACTCCACAGAAATATAATACATGCGAAGCATATTGCTGGAATAAAAAAGCTTAGCACAATCAGAAGCTTGCTTACAAGTAAAATAAGATTGAGATTTCAGATTCTATGGAATCGTAAGGATACGTAGTAATTGTTCATCATCACCTTGCAAGTTTTCCAATATGTTTTGATAAATTGGGGGATCAAACGTGAGGTGGGACAGTTTTCTCTTACCTCTAAAGAACAATTCTACATTCTTAAACTAGAAAGAATAATTGTTACCATTAAAGCATTGTTTGGCGATTCGCTAATTGGAAGAACCGACTGTTGAGACAGTTGTTAGGAAACTCATCAATGACTTATTGCTGGAGTCTAGCATCCTTATGAAATATTTGACAAGCTTTCTGACCAACAAATGCTAGTAACACTCTTGATGATATTCTAATGCATACGAAAGACTACAATACTATCAAGATACCCAAGTTCTAGTTGGATTTGTTGTCAGTGGTTGTCGGATGACGAAGAGTGGGTGTCACGCGCCAACACATGGATGATTTTTCGGTGACACTGTCGATACTGTACTAGTTGCTGACACCTCCTGGTTTTTTCTATGCATTTGGTTTTTGGTTGTGGTGAGTGGAGGTAAGAGTTTTGGACATGTCAGAAGGTTTTATGGCAAAAGGTTTTGAAGATTTGGGATTAAATTGGCTCTAATACCATGTCAAAATCATAGAATGTTAATTGAGAGCTTGATAACCTTTATATACTACCATGAACCAATTACATGAGGAAAAGTGATCTTAGGAATAAATAGGAAATCATATAAAGTCTTAACTTTTCCTAATATCAATATGACCTTCCTAATAGTATTGAACCCAATTAGATCAAGATCTAATTAACAATCATCTACCAAATTCATATCACTAAAGTAATAATTCTAACATAAGATGGCTGCATGGCTTTACATTTCATACCACAATCGCAATTGTGGACAAAATAGTGCAATTGCAATCCAAACTATTATTGCAATTTATTACAATTGCACTACATCATATGCAATTGTTGAAATTGTTTGCAATCACAATATACTTAGCAATCCATGATTTAAACCATGTTTGGATGGAATCTTAAAGAAAAAATAAATTTGTATAGTTGTGTCAACAAAACCCTTTTTTAGATCCAAATCCCACCACAGACACTTTTTGTAAAGATTAAAGGTTCACTATCTAAGTGTAAACAAGTCAAAATGCATTGTATTTGTAGAAAAGTTTGTAATTAGATAATAACCATATTGTAAAATCTAACCAAAACAACTTATCATATTTAGAATTATATTCATAAAACTGAAATGTGATATTAAAATTTATCACCCCCTTTATCATGCATTTCACATGTATACTGACTGATTTGGTATATGATAGTCTTAGGCTAGTTATGCATATTATAGTATGAAATAGTGTTTTAATGCTATGTTTAGTTCTATAATAAGTTCTAGTTAATTCTCTCTAGCTGTCCTGCATTACTTACTTATCAATTATCATGTTTGTGCAGGCATATGTGAAATATATATAACTTGAACTTAGTTCACCTTTTAACCACCACCATAGGACAAAAAAAAAAAGTACCATTCAAATGGCTCAAACCACAATAGTACTAAAAGAATTAACCAAAATTCATTATAGAACTAAACATAGCATTAAAACACTATTTCATACTGTAATATGCATCCAGATCCATACAGTGGAAAAAGGGCTAATAAAATGATATGACAAAAATAAAAAGAAAACATAAAATACACATATATCAATGAATAGGAACACAATGTTAAGCATTGTGAATAGTAGTAAAATTGATAACTTTCTAAGTAAAACATCAGCAAATGCAAGATGGTATTCTAATGTTTTCATAAAGTAATTTTTCACACATCTAACGAACAAGAAAAACTTCGAAGTTCCTCACGACTATAATTAGAAGTACTAGCATAAAACTATACCATTATTTAAATTTAACATACACAATTATAGAAAAAAATCATTAACTCTTAGAAAACAACTAAGGCTATGTTTAGTTGGAAGTTTATTAATAGAATGAAATGGAATATAATATTATTCCATCGTTTGAAAGGACAGTTTATAATGGAATGGAAGGAGATGAAAGAGAAGGGTTTCATATTACATCTCGTTCCATCCTAAACAGTAAAAATGAAAAACCTCCGATTTAAGAAGTTTAGGATGAAATGTAAAATGAAAAATAACTTTACACTATATTACATTGTAAACCCTTCATCCAAACAACATTTCACTATATTACATTATGAAACCTTCCATCCCTCCCAAACAACAATTTTCTAATATTACTTTCATTTAAATTCCATTCCATTCCATTTTATTCCATTAAAAACCTTACGTCCAACCAAGCATACCTTAAAGACACTATTAGATTAGTTTTAATTCAAAACAAATTACAGCTTTTAACCTTCTATTATCCAATCTCCCAAATTACAAATAAAATTAACATTTAGGTATCTCACTTAAATTTTAATTCGGGCATCCGGCGCATATACTATTGAATGAAAAAATAAGATAAAACTTCAGCAATTGCAGAAAAAAAAAAGCACTGAAAACACAGATATGTAGTATTGAAGAAAAGCATAATTGGGATAGATCTTCTAATCTTCCAACCAGCATTATTATGCTCAAAATTCTATATATGAATCGATAATCTTATGCAGGAACACAAAGATCATAACCAAATGATTTGCGTACCTAGCAAACATACTTCTAGCAAAATTAAGCAATCAATCTACTGAGCTTGTATTTAGAAACATATGGATGAGAAAACTAATAAAGCAAGAGAACTTAACAACATAACAGTGAAATTACATTTATATGGAAGTAGTTTGGAGGTTCATGAACCATGGGAATCAAATACTAGGTAATCCATTTGTTAAAGAGGTCATCTTTCATTTCCACTAACAAACATTTTTCGAAGATCTTAATGCCTTCAAATGCAGTAATTTACTCATAATTTTCTTGGGAAAACAAGCTGTAACAAACTAATAAAATATAGTATTTTATGAGGGTATCACTAAGTAGCTTTACTAAGTTTATTATGATTAATCAGAACAGCATCAGAGCATTGTTATCCAGTCAATAGCATTTATTTACCTACTTCCCTTCTTTGGAACAGATACCCCATCTTTGGACTTTTCACCTGCCAACCGCCAACGAATATAAAAGGTCCATACAATTATTATCATGTCTCCGTAATAATACAAAACTATTTATTTATCCACAATCTGAAAAAATAGCTAAATATACAACATCGCAACAAAAAGAAACCACTTTAATAATCTTGATGAGCGGAGTAATTAATATGTCAAACTGACCTTCAGAGTCGGCCTTCACTTTTTCATTGGGATTAATCGTTCCACCTCGAACAAAGGTCTTTGATCCACCATCACCCTGGAATGACTCGACAAACTCGGCGTATAAACGAGCTGTTTCATCCTCCGCTCTCTTGACAACAGAAGGCAAACAATAAGAAAAGGCAGCTGAGGAAAATATATACAAAAGGTTTTAGTTTAATAAGAAAGCACCTTCTTTTTGGCTTCTTCCTCTTCTCTATGTTTCTGGAATGGCGTTTTTTTGCGAGTGATAGAGAAAGAACTCATCTTTGCATAAATTTCTAAACAAGCAATTTAAGCAAGGGCATCAATAGCGAAATTATATATATTTATTTAACAAAAAAAATCCCAACTCACTTCACAAAGCATCCCATTCACTCCCATATACACAACAACAAAACCTGACAAACCAATGTTTACACCTGCAAGCAAGCAGAACACTTGGATCTTCTTTCAAAAAGAGAGAGAGAGAGAGAGCAACACAGAAGCATTCAAAGTAACAATGAAGCTGAAAAGAAAGACAAGATAATCAAACGCAGGTGAGCTAACGCATTCCACAACGATTTCTAAAAAGGAAAACTAATTCAAAACAGAAACCCTAATTATGTTTATCGTTAAGGAATAAATGGGCATAGATTTACGCAATTTACTGCTTTCTACTTCTATAAGAAAAAAAAAATGAAGCTGCAAAATCAAATGTTAAACTTGAAAGCCACAATGAAAAAACCCAGAATTCGTATTAAGCTAAGGAATTTAGTGAAACGAACCTGTAAGAGTCGAAGCGAGAATCGATACAGTTTGTTGGTTTACAAACAAGACAATCAGTTCAGAGAGAGATTAATTGAAAAGGTTGAAATCAGCTGCATAAACTTAACGGTGAGGCACACCGAGAACAAGATGACAGAGCGTACAGCCCTAATGTCATAAAGCTCCAGAACACATGGTGGCATTCAAGGTATGTGAACATCGGAGCTTTCTTTCGGGCTTCTTTTAATCGTATTGTTGGGCCAAACGTCAACTATTCTCGGCCTAACCTCAATGGAATCTAGCTCTCTTTATTTTGGGCATTCTCCTCGTATAGAGTACTTAATATAGAGCTTTCAAATTTTAGTGTAATATTGTGGTTACAAAATTTAGATGTTTATGAATTTTAAAAATTTTCTAATTATAATAAATAATTTGTTTAACTATTAAATGAGTATATTAATATAATTAAATACAATTACCATTTTTCTTAGAAGAAGAATAAAAATAAATTGATGTATAAACAATAGTACAAATTGGTGGCACTATTTTTATGGATTCTCAAATTTTAATTTTCGCTCTTAGCTCACCGGACTTTGATCTTTCCAAGTTGGGTACTGTTATTTGTGATTGTAAGACTTTGTTATTATCGCTACCGAATATTTATTATAGGTGGATTCGTAGACAAGCCAATAGACGTGCTTATTCTTTAGCTCGAGCATCTATTCGCTTTGCGCATCTACGGATTTGTGTTTTTACTCCTCAGTTTCTGAGTGAGTTTTATCATCATGAATGAGAATTTGAGTATTTTTCTCTTCAAAAAAAATTACAAGAGTTACTTCCGAGTCTAAAGGAGGTAAAGACAATAGTAAGCTAGAAGAAAACAGTTACAAAGTCATTTCCCATACTCTAAAAATATAGCAGTATTAAGGTAGAGGAAGTAAAGACAAAGTTATAGAAAACTGACATTATAACAAGAGTTAATTATAAAAAAAATCTCAAATTTTACTCAATTTTGTAATTATATTCATAACTTTAAAAAGTAGCAATTAAGTACTTAAACTTTCAATTTTTTAAAATCTAACTCAACATTAGTACCTTCGTTAACGTTACTGGCAAGGTAAGCCACATAAGACAGAAACCCTAAACATCTGTGATTATAGTTGTATAAAATTAAAAAGATAAGAGTTAATTAAACAACTTAAGTAAATTATCCATTTAGATTATTACCCTTTCAAATTGGGATTTTATGTCGTCCACCTTTTCTTCACTCCTCTTTCCAGGACAGAGTGTTCTCAAACCAACTATAAACATTTTTAGCTCCTTTTCACACTAGCTACAAACCATTCTTTGTTGTAGTAAGCGTTTCACACTATTCTTTGTTATTTCACCATTCTTCGTTGTCTCTTTTGTTGAATATAATTTCTCAATTCTTCTCTGGGTTGTGCACTGAATGGAGTTGATAGTGTGAGATGGTGGGTAACTGACTATGTTCATGTGTGTAATGTAGATGGGTTTGGACATGATTTAATTTTTGTTCACAACCAGTAATGTTCTGCAACCTACTTTTACTTTCGACTATATCTTGTAATTTCTATAATGTTGTCTAAAAAATAGAATGTGTTATATGTTATTCATGTCTTATTGGATATGTAATGCTATCTATATGTAATTTCTGCAACTCTTCTATTAGACATAACGTTTTATAATGTGCATCCCCAATTTTTTATGTAGAAAAACATCCCATGTCTATCATGTAAAAGGAATTTCGATGTTAAATGAACATTTTCAACTTTATCAACATGTTGGTTATTCCATCAAGTAAGTAAATCAAGAAAGCTCTATAGAGATTGATTAAGTTTTGGAAAACAATTAGCTTAGGACTCATTATAACTTTTGTATCAATGACCTAAGAGCTTGCATCTAAAACTTATGAAATAGAAACTATTAGATTTATCAACAAAAGAAATAGTTATCTCTCCACTCTTTTTGCATTGACAGTGTTACACAATTTCTCCCTTTCCCTTAAGCAATCTTATGATATCTTCTACTCTAACACTCAATTATTCTAGCTTGGAAATTTCTTCTTCTACTTCCTCTTCAAACGGTAAGCTTTGCAATGTTAAAATTAACTACCAACCTCACCAACTTGAAACAGTTATCTTTTGTGTACTCTTTTTGATCACAATAATCAAAGTGACCTTTGTCTTTCTTTGACTTAAAACTTCTTTGCATCCCTTTTTGATGAATGATTTTATGATTTTATGACAATATGATTACTTATTTTGTGTACTCATCTTGATTACTTATTTTGTGTACTTATCTTGATCACTTATTTCAAGCCTTCAAAACTTGTTTAAACCTCTCGTTAAGCTTCTACTCTCAATATCGTTGAATAATCTTTGTTAATAATAGGTAAAGAATTATGCGATACCGTCTGATTTCCCTTTTGATCATATCCTTCATACAATTCCATTAAGAATAACATCAATACTCTTCTTGATCACAATAATCAAAGTAACCTTTGTCTTTCTTTGACTTAAAACTTCTTTGTATCCCTTTTTGATGAATGATTTTATGATTTTATGACAATGTGATTACTTATTTTGTGTACTCATCTTGATCACTTATCTCAAGCCTTCAAAACTTCTTTGGACCTCTCTTTAAGCTTCTACTCTCAATATCATTGAATAATCTTTGTTAATAGTAGGTAAAGAATTATGTAATCCATCCTATTTCTCTTTTGATCATATCCTTCATATAACTCCATTAAGAATAACATTCATATTATTTACTTTTTAATATAGTTATTACTCCATAACTAAAATGTGGTTGAGGATCTAACTCTATCAACTCATCTTATAATCTCTTATGTATTTTGTTCCAAGATCCTAAGGGGATGTAATATATATGAATTCCGCTACCAAATCCTTCAAAGTTGAATTTAAAATCTACTATGTCACCAAATAATCTACCATCTGCAATTACTCACTCAATCAAATCATACTCAAGCATTTTAACCTTGTCATCAACAAACCTTAATTTGATTTTAGTGATCTATTGTTAGATCAAATCAAAGATTTTACTACTATATTAATACATAAATGATCAGAATTTTAACCCTGACTTCTTTTTCGAAAGCAACTTTTAAGTGGAGAACCTCTCTTTTCAAGCACATTTAAGTTACTAATTAAATATTTGTGTGATGATATTGAAACAGGATAAACAAATATGGGTACCAGAAATTAAAAAAAAAAGTAGCTTTAGTTACTTATGCACTGGTATATATTTAACATAGAAAGAGTGTCAAGGTGTTAATGAATTTAAGGATGCTATTTATTATTGTTTTGATAATGTAGTAGAAGCTAAAAGGATATATTATCAATTTTGTCGAGAGAAAGCATTATGTTCAATGGTAAAGTAATTTTAATATATATTCATTATTATAGCCTAACATTGGCCAACATTTATATGAATGCATCAATAGAAAAGTAAGTATTTCAATTATTGATTTTTAACAAAGCCATTAGTATAAAAAATTTTTAGTCAATATTCAAATTGAAGGTGTCTTGTAGATACATAGAATTTGTAAATCAGATGAAGTTTTTTTATCTTGTCAGAAAATATGTCAAACATCTTCCGTGCGTTGGGGTAAAAGTCTTGTTCCCAAGATGCATTGTTGTTTGCAATAAGTTAGTATAAGTAGTAATTCACCTGTATAATGCAAATTTTTTATAAGCCTAATATTTGTGTTTACATCTTTATTTTATAGGTCCCATATGATTTCATAGCTTGGGCATTTGATATAAGTAGCACAAATATGGGCACATCATAACAATTAAAAGTTGAAATGTAACTTTTCTCTTTTTGTAACTGGAGGTAGTATGTTGTCATGAAAAAACAAAGAAACCATTGAGTATGCAAGTAGGATGTTGTGTTGATGTTAAGTTATTTGCAAACTTCACTGTTAGGTTGGTAATGAAAAAGAAAACGTGGCATTAATGGCTCTTAATTTGTTGAACTCATTGTTGACCTCATTAATTTTGGTCAATTTCAGTTTCAACAGGCTAGCTTAAGCATTTCATCCATAATTAATGTGATAAAGAGAATTTTTTATCTTATCTTTTTTATTGAAAAAGGTTTCATATTGGGACCTTATTAGAAAGAATATAACAAATTTAACTTATCTGGTTCATAATTCTTAGATCATGACATCTATTTATTATCAATGCAAATGGGAACCCAACCATAGTATTGATGTTAGATTCACTTCGATTATTATTAATTACAAGTAGAAAGACACACATATGTGCCACAATATGTCCATAATCACATTAAATATGTATGTAGCTATGACTTGTTCCATGGTATGATAATGTGAGAAATAAAGAGAAGCAGCAAATAAAACTTGTGGACAATGCCATAAGAAAATGTAAGACTTGAAAGAAACTATAACGACTCTCAATTAATACTTATGGACCATAATTCAGAACTCTAGCATCAACAATTATATCATTAATATATCAATACCATAAATATCTAAACTTGGATCATATGTTATACACAACAAATGAGCTAGTCAAAATGATTGCATTCATAAATGAAACCTGGATCAAACACCAACCCAAAATATAATAAAACGAAGCCACAAATTCTGTATTACTGAGCAAAGTACAAATAGCAATTTTACAATATGACATTTATAGAACAATGTCAAACCATGTTCAAATTGTGAACCAAATCATGTCAAATTTATCAAACAAATGATAACTAATACATATCCAAAACTAATACATAACCAAAAGTTGGTATCCAAATTTTCAATTATCAACAACTTTAGATTTCCTAAGAGAAGATCTTTTTGCCCTTAGTTTGATCCTCCTTTTAGTTTGAGTTGTATTGCCAATTGTATTTTGTGAAGTCTAAGTAAGTAGTTGTTGCATTAGTATTCAGAGTTCCTAGCGCTTGACATTAACTTTCACCTATCTATGAAGCATAAAAAATCAAAAGGCTAAATATTACCATTTTTTATAATTACATATAAGGAGCGTAAATATATATTTAAATGACTTACCATAAAATAGGTATTCCCACTAAATTTCCCAAATATCACTCCATATCCTTTAATTGCCTATATAAACAAAAGGAATTATGATTTTATATAAGTTAGAGACAAAGTAACTTGAAACTAAATGTGAATATTCACTAACCATTCTCTTTTATCTTCTTAAGATAGAAGATGTAGTATTTGAGCCTGTAGATACTAATTCTGTAGGTCTTTGAACTGGACGGCTACCAAAATTGGATGAAAGAGCTTTAATTTATGGTGGCCTTCCTCTTTTTCACTGCATTATACACATTGATATACTTTATGATGAATAAATAGACATTTTTTCCAACTCAATAAAGGATCATATATTTTAGGTAAGTATTCTTTTTGACTTTCATTATTACACAATCTAGTCTTTTTTTCGAGTGTATTGATAGGTTCATTTCCTTTAT
>JANIHZ010000009.1:10130713-10143207 GCA_027478365.1 Erythroxylum rufum | reverse complement strand
TTATCAATTAGGAGTCCACAAGTGCATAAAAAGATAGAAATCTGCAGCCAATTTATAAGACAAACTTGGCTCAATCAATATGAGAGGCACTTTCCTGAGTACATTTTCAGGGGCATCTCTTATAAGGGCCATAGTTGTAAAGCTTATTTATATGTCAGAAAACTTTACCTTATTAAGTAAGATCAAAAAATCCTTAATTTCAAAAGATTGAAAAGTACCATTTTACTTGTGACAGAGGAAACATCCATAATGATTCTAGTTCAAGAGATCCTCTACCAATAACCTAGAGTCTCTAAATTGATTAAAAAGTAAAAGAAAGTTATAATTGAGTACACAAAGGTCACTACAATCCATACCTTCCTGTTGAAGCAAAGAGCTTGGATCCATTGCTTAAAAGAGAAACACTAATAGGATTAACTCACATACAAGGCATGATGGTGTAGTAATTAATTCTAAGAAAGCCTCAAGGTGAAAGATTACACCTTTTTCAAAAGAGCAAATTATTGTGCTCTTTCGTCAGCAATCAGTTTAAGGATAAGGAAATTAATCTCCTCAATAGTCCTTTATTATCCTGAGACATAGAAGGAGTGCTTTTCCAGTTAGGTGCATCCAAAGAACCCAAGCCCTGATGGCCTTAATAGACATTTCTTTCAAAAAGATTGGACATTGATCAAAGACATGGTGATAAAAGCAATTTTGGAATTCCTTCATAAAGGAAAACTCTTAAAAGAATTAAAAAATCTTTATTTGACTAGTTCTCAAAATTTATAACCTTAACTCCTATTATGAATGTAGACATATATCATAGTATAACTTCATCTATAAAATCATATCAAAGCTTCTAGCTACGGGACTAAATAAAGTGTCGAGTCTTTTGATAGATGGAAACTAAGGAGCCTTCCTAGAAGAGAGAAAAATAAGAGACAATGTACTATTTGCCTAAGAGCTATTCAAAGGATACAATAAGAAGAACTCTTTACAAAATTATGCAATCTAACTGGACATACAGATGGCTTATGAGATAATTAGCTGGAACTTTATTTAACAACTCTTTATGGCATCTGTCTTTCCTGAAAAATTCAGAAATTGGTTGATCACATGCATATCCTCCTCCTTTTTTTGTGTCCTCATCAATAAGGAACCAACTGAGCTTTTTAAAGGAGGCAAAGGATTAAGACAAGATGATCCTTTATCCCATTATATATCCATATTGTGCATGGAGGCATTGACTAAACTAGTAAGGAAAAATATTTCCTTCAATTCAAACTTTAAGTTTCTGGTAGTGTGTGTAACACTACACAAAATAAACTAGACCTACTACTATAGCAGTGGTGAGTCTAAGTAAATCGCACATAAAGTGTCCGATTAGCTTTTGAGAAGAAATTAATGAGAGTTTAGGTTTAGGGTTTTGGTTTAATAATAAAATAAAATGAAACTAAACTAACAAAAGCAAATTAAAGAAAATATGCAACAATGATGAAAGTGGTGAATTCGTTAGGGACCCGGTTCTTTGGTTCAATCTCGGCCTGCACCCAATTAAACATATTTCATTGAATTATTTTCTTCATATCTCTACTTCAACTATCGGTCGTAGTTTAACAACAAGATCTGTTAATCCCAGTTTTTCCTTAGGTCATAGTTTGAATTATTTAACCTAGGTTATGTTATCCCTAATGATTACAAACCATTAGTTGCTACAAATAAAATTCAACATAATAATTACATATTAGATTGAATATTCTAGCAATGGGTTTGTAATAAAACGATCCAATGAACACATTCAAACCTTCTTTTCACAATACGCAAATTCATACATATAGGATAACATAATCAATTTCTACAGAGAGAAAGAAAACAACAAATACACAGAAAGAGTGCTTAATAAGGTCCTAGAGTCAATATCCCTGCTAAACCAACATTAGGAAGCTACCCTTCCATGAGTCTCTCACGGTTGAGTGGTTTGCCCTTTTTTCTCATCTCTCCTGAAGCTCCCTCTATTTTTCTCCCAGCTAAAAACGCTCCACTCTTTCATAAACCTCTTTGTTGCCATATGTCTATATATATTGAAAACTAGGGTTTTAGGCAGCATATGTGTGAAAGTCACAACCATAACATGTTGAATCATGGGCGTGACTACTTGAGTCACACCCATGTGAGGTGAGTCACGACCATAACATGTTGTTTCATGGCCGTGCATCATTAATCACGCCCATGACACTTTATGTCATGGCCGTGACTTGCGTTCTCATAACTTCACTTGATTTTCTACAATGTATACTTTTCATCTTCGTTCATTTTCTTGTCTCCTCTTGCTCTAATCCTTCTTCTTATTCCATAGAGACAAGTGAGTGTGAATCTCAAAAAGACAACTCAAATATTGTGCTTTGGACTCACTTTAGCTCTTTTGCTTCCGAATTATACCTAAAACCAAATATGAACTTAAGTGAATGTCTTAAGCATTTTCATATCAGTAATCACTAAGTGTTATGGAATAAATGTATAATTAATTAAGCACATATCAATTTCCCCCATACTTAGCTTTTGACTATCCTCGGGCAAAATTTCATATTCAAAATTATAGACCAACAAAATTTACTCATTTTCCATATGTTCCAAGAATATATAGTCATAGGAAAAGATAAATCATTTCAAAAACCATAGTAAGAATTCAACATTCAATGCTTCTACTCATGATCAATCAATATTCATTACCTTTAGAAACTGAGTAATCAAATACCATTTATAATCATGACATTCCACAACTTTGCAAATCATTTCATTTCTCCACAACTAAGGTTCACATGCATAATCATGAATCAAATGAGGTTGTAATATGGGCAAAGGTAAGGTGAGATATATTTGGGTTAAGTAGTATGAAAGACATTAAAGCTAGTTAAATAAAAGCAACGCTCAATATAACATCAAGTCCAAAAACTAACATTCACTCACAATTGTGTACATTAACTATGATGAATGCAAAAACGATGTTTCATAACTCAAATTCAAGCTCCCATACCACAAACCACATGAAGCATAATCAACCAGAAGGAATCACTAGTTTAATTGATGCCAAAATATTGAAACTTCATGGAGTGATCATTCAAAGACAACATCCACCTCATATTCAACTCAAATAACCCATTCAATACAACTTTAGGAGGATGCATTAATTATCAATAACTTTGCAAACCACATATGCACTTCCTCCTTGATATATTTATATTTTAAAATTCC
Organism: Erythroxylum rufum; assembly: GCA_027478365.1. NCBI lineage: Eukaryota > Viridiplantae > Streptophyta > Magnoliopsida > Malpighiales > Erythroxylaceae > Erythroxylum > Erythroxylum rufum. Next base: position 10,139,973 of record JANIHZ010000009.1, on the reverse strand, counting down.
TTTCTCTTTCTTTTTCTTTTCTTTTTCTTTTCTCTTTTCTTTCTTTCTTTTTATTTTTGTAAATATTGAAAGAAACTACATTAATATGGGAATTTCAATGATAAAACATAAGAAAACATCCCAATCATTATAATTAACCCACATATATGCATACGCCCACACTTAAAATTTTGTACATCTATTAGCTCAACAATCATAAATTATCCATTAACTTTATGGCTTTGGTAAGACATTTGGTCAAGTTTAAAAGCATGTAATGTGGTTAGCACACAAAGAAAAATATAAAACTCAAAAGGGTTTATCAAAAGGAAAATCATATAATAGGTAAGCTATTTGGCTAATGTAGCTTAGAAAAACAAAGAATGCCTATTCAATTTCATGTTAATACATGTGATTAAAAAAAAGTTATCTTGAATAGAAAATCAAAGCAAAACAAAGAAGTACATATCATGAAAGTAACACATGATCCTACGACAGAGTCCCGATTACCGCAGCACCTGTATGTATACTTAGGGTAGTTTGTTTAAAAACATAAAAATAAGCGTGAGCTAAACGAGCTCAGTAAGTGTAATCAATTTACAAAAAAAATTGAACTTTTCATAACAACATAAGTACAATATTCCCATACAATTATAAAGCTCATGGTAAAATATTTTCCATAAAAATTTATTCATGCATCATAATAATTGGTAATCAAATAGCATTTTATAAAACACAATTTCAAACTTTTTGAAATACTATTTTGAAAAGCTTTTTTTTCAAAATTAAACTCATCATATAAAAGTTTCCATTGCCCATTTTCCTTAATCAATAAACAGTGGTGGCAATAAGTTTTTTGAAAACTTTAATACTGAAAAATAAGTCAACCACTAGCATTGGCACCATACGGTACCTCTCAAATCACTTTTAACATAAATAGTGGCAGCGTTATTATTTTCATGACTTTCCTTACTCAACATATCCCACCACAAGTTTCTTTACCATACAATACACTAGGCATAAGGTCAAGAAGCTGGTTCTGTATCACTTACCCATGACTGGTTAAACACTATTTATGGAGCTGGCTCTACATTACTTACCCATAACAGGTTAACCGCCATATACCGGTAGTTACGAAGCTGATTCTGCTTCGCTTACCCGTAACAAGTCACAGAGCTGGTTCTACATCGCTTACCCATGACTGGTTAACCACTATTTACGAAGCTGGTTCTACATCGCTTACCTGTAATAGGTTAACCATTATAAATATACTAGTATATTAACATGTATATAGCCTAGTGGTATACCATAGCCAAAAGAAACTCTTACATTTATAACTCATCTTATTTTTTAAATCACGTATGGGAGAATTCATAATTGAATTATTTCAATGTAACTCCCAATCATATATATGTTAACTTTCAAATTAAAACTCATACACTGCCAAAGCATACACTTATGCTAGCAATATTCACTTGTCAAATATCATTTGCATAAAACTCAATATAATTATTTATTTCACAATCAAATGAAAATCATTTGCATAAAATCAATTTAAGTACACTCACAACTTGCTAGTCTCCATAAATAGAAACCATTTGCGTAAAATCAATTTAAAGAATACCCACATGTCATCAATTTTTTTGCAAAGAGTTTAGTCATATGAAACAATTAAAATACACTCATTACTTGCTAGTTTTGTTCTCACCACTTTGATCCAAAAACCTAATACGAATACATTCAACTCCTTAACACATTTTCCAATCAAATATACCATAAACCATATCAGCTTCATTACTTTCCATATACACTCTATATACTAATTTTTATCCAAATAATATCATAACACTTCATTTAATAATTCCAATACCACAAATACACTTAATGATCATCATTAATCACATTCACATGGTCATTACATTATAACCATGCTTTTATACCAAAAATGTCTTTAACGCTAAACTTAACATACTATACGTTAAACTCTTCCAATTCTATTCCATTTGATTTCTAACACTTAAAAATCAATCTAGATTCACTTCCATGACATTTTAGTACATACATTTAAGCCATAAAATTTCATTAACAATGTTTTGACAAAATCAAGCTCTCTAGGTCGAATTTCAACCAAAACCAATTCCAAATCAATTCTTTCTCATTTCTTTACTTCATTAGCATCAAAATAATGCTACAAACATCATAAAACATCAAAATAGAATTTTGGTTCATAACACATTAAAAACCCTACCTTGGCCGAAAATCATCTAATCATTTCCATAGTTTTCCTTTCATTCTTTCATCGTTAAACTAACTTCCTAATGTCATTCTTTACTTTTATATCATCAAATAACAACATAAGACACTTTAGGCAATAGATCTCATCTTTGACCAAGTTTGAACAAGGTTCCATTCTCTTGATTGATGTGATTTTCTTCTCCCAATTGCTTCCAATGCAATAAAACCATAATATTACATCAAAAGGGTGTAAATCACACCATTAAAACCAAATCTAACCTATAACCTAACAAATTAGATTTTTCAACAAGATTAGTAAGCTTAAAAACCCTTTTTCTTCTTTTTCTTCACTTGAATGACCATGGAACTTTATTGGACGCTTGATTGGCGATAGAAGAGCATGAAAAATGGTTTGGATCACTTCATTTGCGCTTAGTCGTAGCTCTCTCTTCTCCTTTCTCTTTTCTTTTCTTTTTCTCTCTTTCTCTACGTTTATCTCATCAGTGGCCAGCCACCAATGTTTAAAAATGATGAAGTCTTTGTTTAATTACAAGTTTTCTCCTCATTTCTATTATAATTACACCTTTATCCTTAATAACATCTTATAATTACAACTTTACCAAAGTCTCATATTTACACTTTTACCCATGCCACTTGTCACCATTTAATTGGTTCTCTCCTAATGACTCATCAATCCACTAACTTCTTGTATAAATACCAAATTGCCCTTTAATGCATTTAATTCACCAACTAATCGAATTAAATCCCAAAAATATTTCACAACTATCTTATCATCAAATTGATTATGAAATACTTTAATTAGGTCAATACTTGTTGAGTGAATGTTTTCTAATGGGTTTAAAATCATCAATACCTATTATTTTTCAAAAGAGACATTTTAACCCTAAACTTTCAGTACTCCCGAAATTCATTTGATTGGACTTATTTTCGACCCATTTTAGTATCATTAGACTCTAATACCTATTTCAAGCATTTTTTAAGTTTTTGGGGTTGAGTCCCCAAAATCACTATTCAAATGAAAATATTATTAACTCGGATTTACTATTCATCCAAAAATACTATTCACCAAATCATCTAGATTTCATTCAAAAGTGTCACTTAAATTCTCAAAGCACATTTTGGGGCTTTTAAAGCTCATTTGGACACATTCTATATGTAGAACCAGCTCTATAAATAGTGGTTAACCAGTTACGAGTAAACGATATAGAATTAGATTCGTGACTTATTACAGGTAAGCGTTGGAGAACCAACTCCTTAACTATCGATATATAACAGTTAACCTATTACGAGTACGCGATGCAGAACCAACTCTGTAAATAGTGGTTAACTAGTTGTGGGTAAGTGATGCAAAACCATCCCGTGACTTTAAGCCTAATGTACCGTACGGTAAAGAAACTAGTGATGGGCTATGTTGAGTAAGGAAAATCATATGCCACCACTATTTATGATAAAAGCGAATTGAGGGGTACCATATGGTACCAATTCTAGTGGATAACTTATTTATAGTATAAAAATTTTCATAAAACTTATTGCCACCATTGTTTATTGGTTAAGGGAAAAAGAAAATTGCAAAATGGAAACTTTTATATGATAAGTTTAATTTCGAAAAAAGCCTTTCAAAATAGTATTTTAGAAAATTTGAAATTGCGTTTTGTGAAATGTTATTTGAGTACCAATTGTTATGATGCACAAATAAGTTGTTATGAAAAATGCTTCACCATGAACTTTATGATTGTATGGGAATATTGCATTTATGTTGTTACGAAAAGTTTAACTTTTTTGTAAATTAATTACACTCCCTGAGCTCATTTAACTCTCTTATTTTTATATTTTTTAAACAAATCACATCAAGTATGCATACAGGTATTGCAATAATTAGAACTCCCTCGCAATTACTTTATGCTTACGTCATTTTGATATTTACATTTGTTTAAACAATTGATGTTAAATGCATGAAAATGTTTTAGCTTTTCAGAATTTATTGTAGTGATTGTTGAAAATTTTTTGTTTGGGGTTACTTGTGATAGTTGAGAAATTGATGTAAATATATCAGTATTTTGAAATTTTACAAGGTTATTGAAATTTTGGCAATGTCAAAATGCAACCGTCATGTTGTCAAAATTTTTAATAAAATGAATTAAAACAAAAATTCGCCACTACTTCCTGGCTTTTTATTATTAAAGTATAAAAAGTTTTTAAATAGCTAAATGATTTGACTTTACAAGAACCCTTCGGTCGAGTCAGATATCGATTGAAGGGTTATCGTAGGGTCGCCGGGAGGGCTCTACTTGAGTTCCAGAAGGGGAATCCAAGACGGGTCCTTTCATTACTCTTTGCTGGACATATTAAAAAACCTAGATCTGTAAAATTAAATTTGTTTATTTGAGACCAGCTTTTGGAAGGGGGCTACTAGGATGTAGAGATAGTAACAAAACAAAACCAAATTTCAACATGAATACCCAATGTGCGTTGAACAAAAGTCAATTCCAATGGCATGCCTGTTAACGTGGAACAGTGGCAGTCACAGTCATGTGTCGTGGATCTGTGAGAACATTTCTTATGTTAACAAAACCAATTTCCTTTAGTCTGCCTTCTAGATCAGTCAGATAGTATTCGTCTAAAAATGGCTCTGTGCTCTTGAGTAATGTAAATAGAACTGGAGACAATTCCTGTAACAACATTTGACATCATAAGATTCTGCCACAGAAACATGTCATCTCAAGCACGTATGCAAACCTATAACACTAATCAAAGTTCGAAAATTAAAATTATCTTAAATAATTAAGCCTAACAAACAGCTAGTCAGCCATCATACACTCAGGATGCAAACAAAGGACCAAAGGGAGCGTATAAACTACTTTTATGTGATCAATGACATGAACTGCGGAATAAAGTACTCGACCATACCTGAAGGATCTTTGATTTTGGCTGCAAGAAAAAGAAAAACGATTAATGGTTTCATTTGAAAATCATTGAAAAAAGACATTGAGGAATTAGGCCTTACTGCTTGATCCGTCAAAGCAATTGTGCCTCCAGGCCTAAGTACTCGGAATGCTTCCTTCAGTAAACCAACTATAGCTCTTTCAGGACATTCATGTAACTGCATGTATAAGCGTGTTCTAAATATTAAGCATTAATACTATTAGTACGGGATGAGATTCTCGCAATATAGCAATAAAAAAGCAACTACAATCTTAATTTCATTTCAAAGGCAGCAATCATACAACAAATCCTGTTCTCATTATCAAGTTATCATTTTAAAAACAAATTATGTAACCGAAAAATTACAAGTTCGAGTCACGAAAACAATCTCTTTATAAAATGCAAAGAGAAGACTGAGTACAATTGATGTCCCTTCCCCAACCCTTGCAAAGCAAAGAGCCTTGTGCAATGGAGTTGTTGTTGTTGTTATGTTTATGGACTAGTTTCTAGACAATTTCACCATCTACTTCCTGAGCAAGTTCTGAACATAACATACCTTGGACGGTGTAAGGAGTATTCTACATACACAATCATCATAAGCCAGCATTTGCAGGACAAAAAGTTGTGTGTAGTAGAAATCATACAAAACTAGTCGTGGGAGAAAGGAAAAAAAGATTTCATTGCCTCAATAGATAGTGCATGGTTCTTTCTCCTATCTCATAACAGGACAGTTTGAATGAAGAAGAGAGATGCACCAACATTCAGATTTGGACCATTGCAGTTTAGCCCTTCTTAGGCATATTTTCCATGGTATATAAAGCACTTTACTTCAGAAAATGATAATAGATATCTAAAGTTGGAATTGATGAATGGTCTTGAGCCAAATCCAGTTCTACTTTTGTGCAGTGACAAACTTAGGGAAGGAAAAAAAAAACAGAATATATTTGCCCCTTCGTATAAACTAAAAACTTTTCATATTTGCATTACAGTCAAAGAAACATAGCGTATGTTCCATAAGAGATCAACACGGTCAAGAAGATTCAACATCAACAGGCTAAAGATCTTTATGATTCAATTGTCTTGATGGAAGGAATCCCTAATTTGTAAGCAGTAAAATATCTCACAAACCTTTTGCTTGTGAAAGCATGTTACAGAAGTCACCATGTACCTTGCGCCATAATGGTCAACCTCATAAGATATGTTTTATGATTTATGAAAACATTTATGTCATTTGTTTTAACAAGCTTAAGGGTGTTACTTTTGGGAAAATGGCATACCACAGCAGCAAAGGAAACAAGGTCAAATGATTTGGATGGTAATCCTGTCTCTTCCCCATTAGCATGTATCCACTTGATTGGATTTTGCCTGGGTGCAACTTTCTTTTCCTTGAATTGAGCCACAGCAATGAAGTAAGGTGACAGATCTAGCCCCTGCACCAGATGTGATTCCGAAGCTATCATGAAGTCAATGCATCCACGTTGAAGTTTCAGAGTATACGAATTTCAATAATTTTTATGGCTACTAGTTTGAAATAAATTTTTAAGATTGGATATTGAGACTCACTGTGACTTTTGCATTAGGAAATTTATCAGCAAGAAATCTAGTGCTGATTCCAACAGAGCATCCAACATCAAGAATATCCTTTATTACATGATTCCCAGAGTGCTGTAAATGATGTTGCTCAATAGTTTGAAGCCAATTTCCTCTCATTGCTCTATTTGCTTCATCTAGTGAAGAAGCGTCAGGTATTGCTCGTCTCACCATTGCCATGGTTGCAGGCTCTGCTTCTGCAGCAGCCTGGAATCAGAGACAAAATTATCACAGGAGGATTTTTTTCATCTTTGCTTGTAGATGTAAAAGAGTAAAAATTCAGGACAAAAGCACACCAGCTTTGTTCCTTTTGACCAGATTAATAGAAAGAAAATGATGAGGTATCAATCTAAGGTATATTATATTTGGTTGACCAGAATACCAGTTCAGTTCATATAATTGATTTATGAAAATTACAATCTTAAAATTTTGAAAAGAATAGTATGAAGTAGGAGATCAACTTCAAAACCAGAACAGAAGTGTTGGAATATGTTAATAAATGAGCAATGCACATCATCAAATACAACTAAAACAATTTCTTACCAGCCATGACAGATTTCCCTCATCGTATGCATGGAAGGAGTTTAGGTAATCTGAAAATTGCCCATTTTGCCAATGTTACTCAACTTATTTACAAAGAGAATAGAATATGCAAGGAATGGCAAGCTAACTTGGAAGTATCAAAAAGGAAAATAACTGCATCTTTGTTAAATTAATGTAAAAGTTGTGAAAAAATGAAAAGAAAAGATTTCTAATATTATTACTCTCATTAAGTCCATATACAATTAGAACATCATATCTGAACCCAAAACTTTAAGGCAACGGATTATAAGTCATATTTTTGTATATAACTCATTTCATCGTTATATCACTTGTGAATTTCCTACAAAGGGTAGGTAAATCTAAAGCAATCTCCAAGTGAGAATTGCACCCATGGAAAACTAGAGGAAGACAAATGTTAAGAGTGAACTACTTTTTTTTTTTTTTTTAGAGAGAAAAGAAACAAGAAAATTTATAAGTAACTCAATTTTTTTTTTTGAAAATTTAAGTAACTTCATGTTTATTATGTGACAAATGGGGATTTCAGATAAGTTGAAAACTTGAAATAGTCCCACTAGGGAATTTAAAGAGAAGCTTTCAGATTCTGAACTTGTCTTCAAAAGATTCTGATTCAAAAGTTCCGTCACTACCCTAACAACATTAGAAGAAGCCATATTATCTGTAAGAAAAGCATTGTAAGCAGTGAAGAAAATCACAGTCAGGGTATATCACTGAAGAATTCTGAACGCTTTCTAACTCCTTGTAGACATCAGATTCCAGTACTTCCCTCGTCAACTCCCTCCATGGAATATCTTTCTTCTCAGCTGTCCTGTTTCACCCAGAATTCACCCAAATCATCATTTAGAGTATCAGTAATTAACCATAGTTGTACATAGTGAAGACATAATTATCATAACCGTCACCCACTAGCAGATCGATGTGGTTCCCACTCAACATTTATCTGTTATCAACGGGAAATCCCCTCAAAAACACAGAACAAAACAAATATCAAAAGATTGATAGAGGCTCTTGACATAAATGCTCCAAAACACAGTCATCTTTCACTACTAAACATGATAGAATCAACGCACATTATTTGGAAAACAAACCAGTAGTTTCTAGACAAAAGCAGGCATGCTCAAACACTTAAAAGATTACAGTCACAGGTGCTTAATTAATGGGAACCTTATAAGGACTTGTCTGGCACCGAGCTTGAGGAAAGAATAGAGAGGCTTGAAGGCAATGATTGATTGAACAAGACGAGAAAGAGGGGTCTGTCCTGCCCACTTTGGCATTTGTAGCTGTCCCTCCTCGTATGCTTTTGCGCCAGTTGATGAAGATGATGATACCATCTTAACCGTCATACAATCTGTTCTTCTTCCTACACGATCATTGCCAATGCTTCTGCTTTTCAAGATAAAATTGGAGAGGTTTTGGCTATGGCCATATGCACACAAAGCCATTGAAGCTCTGGACAAGGACAAACGGAGTCTTGTTTCAAGTTTCAACAGTGAACTTTGAGAAGTCGCAACACAACCACTGCCAGAGCTTAGTTTTTGGACGCTTACATATTTGGCTTTTACGGGATAAATTTGACATCAAACCATATCATCGACTCTCATGTGTTATCTACTCGACCAATAATTTCTTTACACGCGGAAGAGGTTTGCGGTTCATCTTTTACGTTGGCTTCCAGGAGCAAAGCAGCAACTTTTCACAAATTTTGGATTCTAAATTCCATTACCCTAACTTATTTGCTGCCAACGGATAAGATTGCGATTTTGTAATGTGTCCAACACTTTGAACAAACTTACGTCAATGGAATGCCTTAGTTATCGTTATTGAATGACTAACATTAATAATTCACAAATGAGTATTAATAATGTCTGTAAGTTTAATTCGTTATATTATTATATAGTTTTTATGTATAAATAAATATGAGAAATTTAAAAATTTGTAATCAAATTATAAGT
>JANIHZ010000009.1:9976427-9986793 GCA_027478365.1 Erythroxylum rufum | reverse complement strand
GATATTTCTTATATTTTTATCTTGCTTTAATTCTCGTTTTTATTTTATTTTTCAAACCACAATCAATCAATTTTTTTACAATTTTTTGTCGATATCATACAATTAATTAGGTTTAAATTGACTGGTAAATAAATTGGTCCTTGAGGGAGACGACTTTAGAATATTCACTGTGCGGGTACTAGGACGATTCCGTACACTTGTAGAAATAATCGATCAGTAATGTAATTGTAAATGTTTTTGTTACAGATTTCACTTCTAGTTGGTTGGTTCCTCATCACGAACTTTTGTCTTAAATTGTAATTGTTTGAGAGATAAGGATATTTATTATTCTTTTTATTGGATATTTTGATGTAATTATTATTTATTATATGATAAATTTGTAATATTTTAAATACTTTGTATTATTCTTAATTTTATATTTGTATGATGATAATTGTCTTTTTTCATATTAATTGTGGTTATTATTTATATGTGAAATATCTAAAAATTATTGTTATTTCATATTAATTATGGTTATTATTTATTATTATGGTTTTTGAAAACAAAGTTGATGTAAACTTATAAAGTATACAATACAACTGTACAATATGGCAATGGACTATTTTGTTATTTCTAAAAAAATTCAGGGACTATTTCATAAATTTAAAAAATTACCTGTAACGGTACCCAGTTTTGACCGGTACCAATACAGTACCATACCAGAACCCAATCTGATACCAGGTCCAGTACGATATTCATAACATTGATTTCTATCATTTTCTTTTTATTGCTTGTTAGTTTTAGTTTTCTCTTAGTTTTACTTTTTGTCCTGTTTGATACTTGTTTTGCATCTTACGTCCCTCTTCTATTTTCTTATCACATTAGGGATAACGTAATATTTAAGTGTGGTGGGAGTAGTAGTTTAATTAATAAAAATGTGTGTTGTGTGTTTTCCCATTTAATAGTTAGAGACGCATTGTCATAAACTTGATCGGGATTAGAAATTCATAATATGAGTAAATAAGTATACTTGTGTGCTTAGGCTGATTGACTTGGATTTTGATTAAAAGGACATTAACTTGTTGTGATGGATGAATGACACTTTCTTTAGTAAGATTTTGTGCCTCTTTGAAATATTAAACACCAAAATCAAGTGTTCTTTGTTGAGAGTGCACTTTCATTATTAAGGATTTCAAGAACTGGCTTGCAAATACTAGTAAGATCACAAAATCTTATGCAAACATTGAAATAATGAAGGAAATTAGGATTTACCCCTTTTTGCTTAAAAAGTCACCATAATTTTACCCTTAGTGGGCCCCCTTTGAGATTAACATAAAACCCTTTCTTTCTTTAAACCCAAAATATAAGCCTTAACCTTGATTATTTATCCCCTTCATTATCTCTACCATAAGGGCAAGTTGAGCATTTGAAATGGTACAACTGGGTTTAAGGAATAATTGCTTGAATAAGTGTGGGGGAATAATAGCATATAGTTGGCTTTGAGTTAGGAATGGACATGGTTGTAACAACTTATATCCCTCCTCTACATTTTTCCTCCTCTAAACTTGATCTCCTTGTTCCAAATAAATAAAAAAGAAAAAAGCAAAAAAAAGAAAGGAAAGGAGGGAAGAGAAGACAACCAGAAAATGAAAAGAAAGAGGAGAGACATAAAAAAAAAGGGGGGAGTGGCAAGTGAAAGGAAAGAAATGCTCAATTAATTTTGTGGTCTTAAACTTTGATTTCCCTTTTTCCTACCCTAACCCTGCCCCATTACAACAAAAATAAAGACCTTCATATTGATGTTTGTGTTGATATGAGTGGTGGAGATTGGATTAGTAAGTAAGCTTATGGTAGATGCCCTACATGAAATGAATGATGAGTGAATATATCCTACCCTTGAATGCTTGAGAGGATGGAGAGTGGAATGAGTGTCTATCACACTTGTTAATAGTTCTTTAAATTGAAGTACTTGTTACTTTTGGCTAAAGTATAAGGAGAATAGCTTGATCATGGAGTATTATGAGTTTTAAGTTATTGGGTTGTGTTTATTAAAATGATTCTTTATATCTTTGACTATTATTTGGAAAATTGTTGTTTTCATTGTTTGTTCTTTGTATAGTTTATTTTTCTTAATTTTGCTTAGGGACAAGCATAGTTTAAGTGTGAGGGACTTGTTGTGTTTAATTTTTATTGATTTTGCTAGCTTTTAGATTATGATTTTGGTTTAAAACCCCTACCTTTTAATCCAAATTTAAATGAAATTAGTTATGTGGAATTGTTTGTTAATATTTTAGGAAAAGAAAGAAATTGGGCAAAAGTCACCCGGGTGTGAGTTGTCACGCACGTGACAGTGAGTGTCACGCGTATGACAAAGGGAGTCACCACCATGTAAGAGTTCTCAGCACCATTCAAAAGAATTCTAGCATTGAATTAAATGTCACGCGATTCCCGTATGATTACAACGAATTAAAAAACCTAGATTCTCTCTATATAAATAGAAAATTTATAGAAAGAAAAGAGAGGTCAGCAGAGCAAGAATAGAAAATAGGATAGTAGTTGGCATAAGCAAAAATAAGAGAGAGAAAAGATAGAAAGCATGAGCAACCATTTCTAAGCAGAACAAGGATAGATAAGGTAGAAAGCCGGAGCGTGAGCAAGGTCAGTCGAGTAAAAACAGACAGCGATTACATTGGGCAGGAGATTCACCGCCATTTTTCATCGTCCAAGAGTTCTTCATTCTATTTGTTGAACTTATTTCATCTGTTTGTTGAACTTATTTCATCTTTTATTGCTTTTATTTCTCTATTTACCATTAAACATGGGATTGAAGTTAATGAATATGACGAACAAATTTTATTCCATTATGGGTTGATTGTTTATTTTTTAGAATTAATGGAACTGATTTAATCGATTATGTATGATTAAGTTATTGTTTTATTGTCTTGTTATTTTCTATGATCTCTGAATTTATTGCATGTAATAGTTTGACTAGCTTTTGCATTACTTTGATATTAAACGAATAATTGAGAGAAAAAGTCTAATATTAGAACAAAAAATTATAGTCTTAAGTTATGAATTAGAAATATATTAACTTAAATGGGTAATTATCAGTTGGGTTTAAATAATTGATTTCGATAATAAACTTGTCGAATACGAAAGTTAGATCTAATTTATTATTTGATTTGATTTTAGAACCTAATTGCTGCTAATTTTGGCAAGACAATTATTCAATTAATTTGCCTTAGTCAAGGATAAGAGATTAAATTAGTGAAATTAATTTCTCAAAAGCTCACTACATTTATTAATCAATTGTTATTTGCTTCCAATTAAATTGGTTTACTTTTTAGTTTATTTTGTTTTAATTTCTTTAAATCTTTAATTTGAGTGGATCAATTTCATCTCCTTAAAAAAAGGACTTGGATATTCGATTACAATTAACTCATATACTTGCGAGTGAGATAACCTAGGTTTTTAGAACTTATTTTGGCACAACACACATCCTCCTACAAATTCCCTGTAATAAATGTTGTTTTGACATCCATCTGCCAAATTTCATAATCATGATATGTGACTATAGTCAATAAGATCTTTATGCATTTTAGTATAGCTACTGGTGAAAAGGTTTCACCAAAATCAACTATTTGTTTTTGTTTGTAACCTTTAGCCACTAACCTCACCTTGTATGTATGCACATTACCATCCATGTCAGTTTCTCTCTTAAACCCACTTGCGTCCTATAGGTATAATACCATCAGGCGCATCCACTAAAGTTCATACTTAGTTAGTGTACATGGATTCCATTTTAGATCTCATGGCTTTATGCCATTTTAAAGAATCAATGTCAGACATTGCTTTTTTAAAAGTAGTAAGCTCATCATGTATGAACAATACATTATCCTTCTCATGCTCAATATGTCGATCTAATCTAGTAAGGGGATGACGTATCCTACTAGTGTCTCACAAACTATGCATCTCTTGAACCCTCAGTTGTAAATCATATGTACCAACTTGAGATTCTTGTTCCATCTCGATGTGAATTTGGGGCTCTTGAACTTCTCTAAGTTCTACCTCACTCCCGCTACTTTCTTTGAGAATAAATTCTCTTTCTAAGAATGTGGCATGTCTTGAGACAAACATCTTTTACTTAAAAGGATGGTAAAATTAGTATCTGATACTCTTTTTCAGGTACCCTACAAATTTGGATTTATCTGATTTAGCTTGAAGCTTATCAGATATCGCACGCTTCACATAAGCATCACATCTCCAAATCTTTAAATGTGACAATATTGGTCTTCTGCCAGCCTATATCTCATATGGTGTTTTGTTAATCGATTTGGACAAAACTCTATTTAGAAGGTAAGCAACAATTTCAATGGCATATTCCTAAAAGGAGATATGAAAGACTGTATGACTCATCATGGAATGTACCATATCTAATAGAGTATGATTTCTCCTCTCAGATACTTCATTATGCTGTGGAGTTATAGGAAGAGTCCATTGTGAGAGAATCCTATTCTCTTTTAAGTAACTAAGAAACTCGTGGTCTAAGTATTCACCACCTCGATCTAATCTAAGTGTCTTAATAATTTTATCAGTTTGTTTTTGAACCTCAAGTCTAAATTCTTTGAACTTTTCAAATGATTCAGACTTTTATTTCATCAAGTACACATAGCCATATCTAGAATGATAATTTGTGAACGTAATGAAATATGAGATTCCACCTAAAGCACTTGTGGAAATAAGCGCACATACATCTGAATGTATTAGCTCTAGTAATTCACTATCACATTCTCCCTTCCACTAAAGGGTAGCTTGGTCATCTTTCCTAACAAACCAGATTTACAAGTTTCATATGATTCATAATCAAAATGATCCAAAAATCCTTGTTCATGTAACTTTGTGATTCGAGTTTTATTAATATGAACTAACCTTCAATTCCATAAATAAGATGAATTTTGGTCACTTAACTTTCTTTTGTTGCTATTTATATTAAGAACTGGCCTTTCAAGATCTATCTCATACAAACGATTTTTTTTTGTAAGAAAAGAGGTGAGCAAAGCTCACAAAAACAAAAAGCTACCTAACATAAGAGACCCCTATTAAATCATGATCAATCCATCTACCAACACTAGTGGGAACTTGCTATAAAACATGAAAACCAGGAGCAAAATCATAAGCAAGGTGGGAAAGGGAGTCAGCAGCAAAGTTCCCTTCCCTATAAATGTGAGTGATTTCCACATTGTTGAAGTGCTTTAGTAAGTCTTGAATTATGTCAACAAGAGACAAACAATTTGAATTTGCTTGGACACCACCGGTCAACATCTTGACAACAATCTTATTATCACTTTCTACAAGAACATCTAAATAGGACAGATTATGAGTGAGTTGAATACCATAATAAAGAGCCCACAACTCAGTACGAAGAATAGAACAACGACCCGTCTTAAAAACAAACCCATATTTCTAGCGACCATTATGATCACGAGTCAAACCTCCACCTGTAGCAATCCCCGTGGAAGCAGCCAAAGAAGCATCAGTGTTGAGCTTCATAAAAGGGGAATGTGTACATTTCCAAAAAATTAACCTTGAAACCAAATGACTATTATTCTCCGAGGGCAGCTTGCTGAAAGTATTTTGAATCAATTTAGCTTCTGAAATAGTGCTCTGCAAGATATTAAAAATGGAAAAAAAACACCAGAATTAAACACTCTGTCATTCCTTCGTTTCCAAAGATTCCAGCAACCTAAGCCGAAAATAGTAGGCCAATTAAGATCCTCATGAGAGAGATGGGAGCTTTTCATATTCAATAACAATCAATCTTCCAGATTAACACTCCAGAAAGAGCTTAAATTATTAAAATCAATACAAAGATTCTAGAACTGAACAGCAACATGACAATCACGGAGAATGTGTAATAAGGATTCAGGCTCCTCGTTGCAAAGATCACAAACCCTAGTGTCACTTAAGTGTCTTCGTTTTCTTTCATCGTTAGTTAAGACTCCATTGTTGAGGGCTAACCAAAAAAACATTCTGATTTTTTTGAGGGCCATGCCACTTCCAAATCAGATTTCAAGGGAAATTATGAGAAGAGATGAAATTCCCATAAAGAAAATCATACGCAGACTTCAAAGTAAAAACTCCTAAAGAAGACACACCCTAAAAAAGAGAATCCTTACCATAAGCATCAAAGGGCACAAGTGTAGCAGCAATATAAGAGCAAATTGAAGCTGGGAGCAACTGAGAAAAACAGTCCCATCTCCAATCACCATCATTAGAAACAAAAAAAGAGACAGTTTTATCAATCATATTATCCGGAATAAGCCCACTAGCTACTTGCAGCAAAGGCTCTGAGACACCCGACAACCATCTATGCTTCCAAAATTTAACTACACCTAAGGCCCAGAAGACATTAGAAATCATAGCATCCCAATTCGCAGTCACCAAATGCCATAGAGGAGTATAAGAAGCAGGAACAATAATATTATTTGGGATATCATTGTTGAAATTGTATTTGGAGCAAAGCACTTTAGTCTACAGACTATTAGAATCCGTCAAGATATGCCACCCAACTTTCATAGCATATGCTATATTAACCAAATGAAGATTCCTTAAACCCAAACCTCCAACTCCCTTAGAATTTTGCACTTTATCCCAAGCAACTAGAGAAAGGCTCCTTCTGTCATCTTCCTTTGTCCATATAAAACTCCTGCTAATTTTTTCCATCTCATCACAAATAGTTACAGGGATCTTAGAAGTTTGAATGGCAAAGGACGACATTGCAAACAAAGAAGAATTCACCAAAGTAACACGACCTGCAAGGGAAAGACGATTAGAGTTCCAACTCAAAATTTTTGCCTTCATTTTATCAAGGATATACCCATAGCTCTTCTTAGTGACCCGAGAATGGAGAAGAGGGACTCTTAGATATTTCCCAAAGTCATTAGTTTCATGAAACCCCAAATTATCACTTAAGGTTCTTCTCGTTGACACAGGAACATTTTTTGGAAAAAAAAACCCGAGTTTTCTGAGAGTTGACTTGTTGACCTGAGCAAGCACAAAAGTCTTGAAGGACCCCTATAACAATATCAACTTGAGAATTATCAGCTTCAGTAAAAAGGATAAGGTCATTAGCAAAGAAAAGATGCGTAAGCAAAGGACCATCTCTGCTAAGCTTGATAGATTTCCAATTCCCTTCATCAACAAATTTACAAATGCCACAGGATAATTTTTCCATGCATAACACAAAGAGGTAAGGAGACAGGGGACATCCTTGGCGCAGACGTCGAGTTGGCAGAATGTAATCCATGATACTACCATTCCATAAAAGTTGCATAGAGCTACCAGAAACACACTCCATGATAGTATTAATGAGGATATGGGGTAATCTTACCTCATGAAGGGTATCAAACAGAAATTCCCATTGAATTATATCATACGCCTTTCAAGATCCACTTTTATAGCCATACAACCCTTTTTTCGTGCTCATGTTTCTCATAGAGTGAATAACTTCCTGAGCAACCACAATATTATTAGTAATATGTCTTCCTAGAGCAAAGCTAGTTTGAGCGGGCTCGACCACTTGAGGCATGATCATCTTGATTTTATTAGCAATGGTCTTAGTGATTAATTTATACATCACTGTGCAGAGAGCAATTGGCCTGAACTGATCAATTTGCTTGGGAACCTCCACTTTGGGAATAAGAAATAACAAAGTCTTATTAGTATTAAAGTCAATATCTCCTCCTTCAAAAATATTTTTGACTTCATTGCACACATCTCTACCTATAATATGCCATTGAGACTGATAAAAACCTGCTTGATACCCATCTATACTTGGTGCTTTCCAAGGCTTCATATTGAAAAGAGCACTTCTAATATCCTCATCACCAATAGTTTTATTAAGAAATTCCAAGGTATTATGGTCGCAAACAGGGAAACTCCCTCTGATAGGATAAGACGGCTGGAGTGCTACATCATCTCTGTACAACCTACCAAAGAAATGCAAAGCAATATTCTGAAGAGCCTCATGATCACTCACCCAGTTCCCCTCCTCATCCTTGAGTAACTCAATTCGATTTAACAATTTTCATGTGAAAGAAGGTAGTGTTACGATCTCCCCATTTATTCCAATCGTTACGAGGCTTTTGCATCTAAAGGAGCTCCTCCCTGTGAAGAATGATATCTAGGTCAGTTTTGAGCTGATTATAAGTATTCATCAGATTAATCGAGGGGCATGTATCCAGAGCACGTTCCACATTAGCAATCCTATATAACAACTTCCTCTTAGTTCTAAAAATATTTCCAAAAACTTCAGAATTCCAGACCTTCAGTTTATAGTCAACTTGGAGAGAGCAGAAGATAGATGAGAATGGAAATCCCAACTATTCTTCACAAAATCACTAAAATCAGCATGAGTTAACCAAGCCGCAACAAACCAAAAAGGTCTGTTGGCCAATGTAGGAGAAAAACTGCAAGTCTGTAAAAGTAAGGGACAATGATAAGAGTGAATACAAGGGAGATGAGTCACAGTAACTTCTTGAAACACCAACCTCCAGTGAGAGTTACAAATACCTCTATCCAGTCTCTCCCAAATACAACCTCTTCGCCAAGTGTAATCAGAACCTTTGTACCCCATATCAATCATATTAGTTTTTAAAAACCAATTAATGAACTACCTGCATATCCCGGTTCGATTAGGAGACCCCTCTTTCTTCTCATGAGGATAAAGAATGGCGTTGAAATCACCAATCAGAACCCAAGGGAAGGAAATAGCAGTATTGAGATTAAGAAGATGCTCCCACAAATTAGCACGACAAGATAGAGTAGGATGCCCATAAATAACAGACAGAAAAAATAGAAACTTATTATTCTGAGAGACAGAGATGAGGACAAACTGTTGATTACTAATCACCACCTCGATATCATAAAAATATCCTAAAGAATCAGATCCCCCCCAGAAAAACCCGTTGCTTCAACCCGATGAGAAAAGGGAGGCCAATTCTACTAATACATCTATCATCTTTGAGTCCACTGATTCTAGGCTCAATAATAATAACAATATTAAGATTAAGCTTTTTAATGAAACACTTTAGAGTTCTCACAAATTGGGGCTTACCCGTCCCTTGACAATTCCAAGAGAAAATATTCATTAAAAAAGAGAAGGCATAGAGGATACCTCATTAATCCCGCAAGTAAGGATCAACATTATCATTCTCGCTAGGCACAAACTCCTCAATATCCACGTCTGAAGACAAATTATTTTTAGCTCGAACTCCAGTATCTGCTTCCAAAATGGGAATATCCACAATCATGAAAGCATCCGGTGGTCTTCCTAGAAGCTGTTCACCCAAATTATCATCAGCAAGGATAACTCCCAAATTTGCAGACACAGAGACAGCTTCGTTGGTGATGGCGGCCTTGGATCCCATAGCTTGAGACGACGATAAGTTAGCCTTTCCCACAACAGAGTGATTTTTCTTGTTCAAATTAGAAGGGAAGTTAACAATGTCTTTTTCCATGGCATGCCTATTTTTGAACTCAAAGAAATCTCCCAAAGTGGGCTTAGTAATTCTGTCTTTAGTGGATGGGCCCACATTTTCTTTATTATAGGAGTAAGATTGGTCCCTATTACTTCCATACTTACGGCCCAAACCTCTTCCTCTACTAGATGAACTATAACATCTCATCCCCGTATTAAGGGTTAAGACCCGAAATTTTAGTACAAGCGAGCTTAAAGTGAAACTAAGACAATGCATTTTCTTATTCATGCATCATGTTAGCATATATGTATATAGATATGGAAAGTTTTCACATAAAAAGTAGTACATGCATTCATTGACAACTTCCGGGTATAATTGCCTAAAATTTGGGTGTATTGAAAATGAGGAGTAGAAGGAGTAGAAAGAGTGATCTTGGTATGAGTTGTGATAAGGAAAGATTTACAAATAAAATTGGTAGTGATCTGGAAAATGTTCACTGAATGTGCTTCAGACTTTTATAAAAGTCAGACGTCGTTTTGCTTATAAAAGTCAGACATCGTGTTTGCTTATAAAGGTCAAACCACAAATAATCATGTTTGGTAATCAGCTAATTGAGTTGGAGATTGAACTCAATCTGCTATTTTTGAAAACATTTATATAAGAAGCGTTTTGCTCCAGCGCTGTGAAATTAAGAGACAAAAAGATTATTATGCCCAAAAGTTATTACAAATTAATCAAGCTATCATCTTGCTTTACAGAGATAGAGATAGATAAGCATAAAATGTGAATTCAATTTACTTCGTAAAAATGCTCTGGTTTATTCAAAAATTAAACAAAGTTGAAATTCTTTTTAATAAATTTTTTTGCTTCATATCGATATCACTATTTTAAAAAATGTTTCTATTTTT
>JANIHZ010000009.1:9964138-9976327 GCA_027478365.1 Erythroxylum rufum | reverse complement strand
AGTAGGATGCCCATAAACAGCAGACAAAAAAAATAGACACTTATTATTCAGAGACACAGAGATGAGGACAAACTGTTGATTACTAATCACCACCTCAATATCATAAAAATCATCCCAAAAAATCCAGATCCCCCCAAAAAAACTGCTTTAACCCGATGAGAAAAAGGGAGGCCAATTCTACTAATACATCTATCAACTTTGAGTCCACTAGTTCTCGGCTCAATAATAATAACAATATTAAAATTATGCTTCTTAATGAAACACTTTAGAGTTCTCACAAATTGGGGTTTACCCGCCCCTTGACAATTCCAAGAGAAAATATTCATTAAAAAAAAGAGAAGGCATAGAGGAGACCTCATTAATCCTGCAAATAAGGATCAACATCATCATTCTCGCTAGGCATAAACTCCTCAATATCCAGGTCTGAAGACAAGTTATTTTTAGCTTGAACTCCAGTATCTGCTTCCAAAATGGGAACATCCATAATCATGGAAGCATTTGGTGGTCTTCCTAGAAGCTGTTCATCCAAATTATCATCAGTAAGCACAACCCCCAAATCTGCAGACATAGAGACAACTTCCTTGGTGATGCCGGCCTTGGATCCCATAGCTTAAGACGATGTTGAGTCAGCCTTTACCATAACAGAGTGATATTTCTTGTTCAAATTAGAAGGGAGGTTAACAATGTCTTTTTCTATGGCATGCCTATTTTTGAACTCAAAGTGGGCTTAGTAATTCTCTTTTTAGTGGATAGGCCCACATTTTCTTTATTATAGGAGTAAGATTGGTCCCTATTACTTCCATACTTACAGCCTAAACCTCTTCCTCTACTAGATGAACCCCTTTGCCCACGTGCGAAAATAAAATTCCCTTCTCTTAAAGAATCATGCACAGGATTAGTGTTTCTAGTGATACCCTTAACAGATTCCTCATTATCGCCTAAATCTCGACATCCTCATCAGCTAAAACTGAATATCTGGATCCCTGATTCTCATCTCGATCCTTTAACCCATAATTTTCGCCTTAATTAATCGGTTTCCTCTTCCACTTCTCAACCACCATCCACAGACCAAAATCATCTTTCCCTGACCTTGAGTTCTTCACCGGAGAATTATTCTCATTATCAGGCAATTCCTTGAAGGAGCAATGAGTGTCGAAATGACCATATCTACCACATGAGAAACAAACTTCAGGAAGATTTTCATATTCAACTAATTGAACTTCACCATCAATCTCAAACTTCGATACAAGAGGTTTCGTAAGATCAACTGAGACTGCCACCTTTGCGAACCTTACTCTATCGAAATCACTTGTATTGAAGTCAATTCTAAGAACAGGACCAGCTACTTCCAAAATGGATTTTATCACATCCTTAGGGTAATACTGCAAAGGAAGTTCTGGAAGATGAATCCCAACTATAGTATTTCCTATATAGGGGTTCTTCACCCTAAAGCTAGAAGTCCAAGGTTGGACAAGTAGGTACCTACCCATAATAACCCAGGGACCTCCTAAAATAGTATGATTATAATCCACCTCGTTATTGAATTGGATCAGAAAAAAAAACCCCTACCCACATCAAGAGTTTTAGCCTCAACTAAGTTCCAAATTGCACCAAGTCTAGAACACAACAACTTGTAACCAATGTCCCTGCCAAGAAGACGAACAATCACAACATTCTCCAGATTTCTATTAATCTTGTTTTTGAGTGCCATTGATAGAGTAACTTTAGGAATATGACCCGTTTTGTCAATCAGAACATCACCCTCCCCCACCATAATCTTCTTGGCTGCTATAACATCTTCCATGGTCGATTCTAACACAGCACTAGCCATCAAACTATCCCTGTATCCATAAGAAGCAACACGTGGATCTCGATATTTAACCTTCTTGGTCGCCCTATCATGCTCCATGACATGCAAGTTAGGGTTCTCCATCAGACCTGTGAAGACAAAATAGCCTTTTCCCTTAACAACAAGAGATCTCATACAAACCATTTGTAAGTAATCCAGGTCTATAATAAATATCATCTTTTAAAAAAGAACTCTTATTCTTAATAATAAAGACAAATCCATTCAAATCTAAATAAGAAATAGAAATGATGTTTCATGTAATAACTGGAACATAGTAATAATTATTTAGTTCTAATATAAGGCTAGAAGGCAAAGCTACTAATCACTCAACTATCTCCATATGGTTCATACTGCATCTAAGTACTACCGAGTAACAGTTCATAAATAGCAAAACACAGTAACTCCTATATGAGATACCTTAGCAATCTCAAGTCTCAGGATTAATTATACAATCATCATTATGAGAAAATCCATAGACACATAAGTAATATTTCATTTAGAATTCTCATAGTCAGGGTCAGTTCAGTGATTTATTCTCTAATAAGCACCCACATATTAGTTTAAGTATTTCCATACTTTAATTTTTGAGATCAATTTACCTTCTTCATAAAAAAGAAACATAATGTGCGTTAATTTTACTGTTTCAACAATATCTCGTCTTGATGAAACTACAATGAACATTTAAGAACAATACATAAATATAAATTAAATCTATTAATTATGTTCTCATCATAGTTTCAATTACACAGTAATTATTCCAAGATTTTTACATTTCATACTAAAACATCAAATATAATTAACTTAATATACAAAGATTAAAAAAAACCTTTTTATTAATTAAATAATAATGTCGTACATAAAATTATAACCAACCGATTAGCTACAAGGGCATAAACTAACAGTCGCCACCAACACTATCTTCAACGAGAAAACAATTGATGATATTGCCATAGCTTGAAGAGTCTTGGATGTTATTTCTATCAACTATCAAAGCAATCATCAAGTTGACAAGAAATGACAAAGGCAGAGACTTCTCCTGCAAGACGACCTAAAGACTTTGAAGCCACCTACCACCATGAACATAGAAAACAACAGGTAATCTGGTATCATTGGCAAGATTAAATTAAATATATTTAAATTAAAATTTAATACGAATATTAATATTCAAATTACATCTTTTAATTTAAACTCTATTTTTGACAAACTCTTATTATTATTTTTTTCCCGAACATGTCCAGGAACTTCGTCTTCTTCGGGCTGCTTCTCTCTTCCACTTGACGCCTCTCACTCGCTTCTTCTGTCTTCCACCTGGCCTCGTCTCTCTCTCTCTACAGCTGCCAATTCTCTGTGCGCAACCACAGGTATGTTATCTCCGCCGTCTTCCGCCAACCAGATTATCTTGCCCTCTTCTCTGACTAGCTATCCGCTTGTTATTTCAATTTGTTGTACCTGTCTAAACTAGGGAGAGACAGATATGAGGTTGCTGAAGCAGTGCCATGAAGATCTGTTATCGAACCTGTGATTGGTTGAAAAAGTTCCAAGCGTTACAGAGTCCCATTTGCTGTAGTTATTCCACTTGAAAGAGATTGATTCTTTCTTGAAATTAAAAAAGAAAAGAAGACAAATTTGCCTTTGGGTTGTTTCTTTCGAGTCCCTTATAGTGTTTTATTCTGCATTCTATCATGCCTTACTATATACAGAGACTCTACAATACTTGCAAAGCTTCCTTCTCGCCCAATGGGCCCGTTTCCGAAGAAGCCTTGGAGAAAGTTCGCAATATGCTGGGTAATTTTCTTTTGATCTCCTCGTATTCCTTATTGTTTGCTCTTGTTTCGGATATGAATCCACTTTTCTTTGCTGATCATGGTTGATATTTATTGACGCTTTCTACCTAAATGCTTGATATCCCTGCGGAAAATTTTGCTTACTATTTGGCTTTCACTTTCGTAAGAGCAAGAAAAGATTTGTTAATGTTCTATGCAAACTTGTCTTTGAGTACCCTGATTGATCACACTATCTCCTTCAATCTTGAAAAGAGAAGAAAAATTGCGAATTTGGTTCTGTTGCTACAATCTACAATTGTTTTATTTTCCTTTAGATTCTATAGGTAGGGGCAAGCTTAAAAAGGAAAATGGTGGTGAGTTTTGTATTAATGGTTTGCTTTTGAAATGCTCATTTGTCTAAAAACACTTCTTTGCTTGTGTTCCAGATCTTGAGTATGAGCTTTGAGGGATTTCTTAAATAATGGTTCTAGTCTAGCCTTAATGTTTATATGATGTTGTAGGAAGAATGTAATATCTTAGCCTATGTGTTGGAATTGGAAAATAGTTGTTTTCAAATTAATTAGCTTGCCATCTATGGATATGCACAAACTTTGTGGATGTGAACTTGGGCCTTTGTTAATTATATAACGAGTTAAGCTTGTTGCTGTGTTATTTTATCAATATCTAGTAACTTGTTACAATCCTACTTCTATAGTAGTGTATCCACTTTCCTAGAGGTTGAGTTGGATATGGCTTTTGAAATCTATTCCAACAGAAATTCGTAAGAATGAGTTGCATGTAGAATGTGTAAGGTTGTACCTTCCATAGTGGCTTGGTTATATACTAGGGCTATTCATAACAATCACTGTATTGTGGTTGTATCCATTTAGAAATGAATAGCCTTTGGGGGTTTTAGATAGGAAATTATTCAAAACCAATGGGTTCAAAAACTTCTTGTGAGAAGATTTTTCCAATTTAATGTTCTTGAGAGGAAAAATGAAATCTCTTATTTTGTTATGGTCCATATTTTAGAAAAGTTTTGAAATGGAGAATTTGCATGAATCATAATCATTCTCTTGTTGTTGGAACCACGTTATTTGAAATTTTCTACTGGTTTTCTCCACATTCACTCTTTGAGTGTTTATGTATATGTCTCTGTGTGTATAAGTATATATGGGAACATACATACGTAGGTGTATGTGTGTCCTATCTATGTATGCTCTCAATTTCCTTTTATAGGTATACTTCATTACATGCCGTATAGGACTATTATCTATTTTTTCGAAAATTAATAGATTTCATTATAAGAAAATATATGCAATCTAGAGGACAAAACTAGTATAATCCATAGAATCTAGATTACAGAGATTTATGGTTCCTAGTAATTGTCTACATCTTGAGATCGAGGGAACTTGCGAGACCACTTAGTCCAGCATTACTCCAATCCCCATTTGCTCTTCATGCTACTTGTTAGATTTGCAGCTATTCCTTTGGCTAACATGGCTAATCTGCAGAGTAGGAAGATGGTCTGAAAAACCATCTCACTGCTTCTACTTTCTTGTTTGAATACTCTGCAATTGCGCTCTTTCCATATGTAGTACACCAAGGCTGCCCAACTTAACCTGATAGTTTTGAGTTCAACCATAGTTTCACTTCAAGAATCCGTTGGTCGGGCCACGTTGAGTATATTCTGCAACTGATCCCAGACTTGTCTAGTATACCTGTATCTAATCGTGAGGGATTCCAAACTTTCCAGTTCCGCATTACATAATTCGCAGTTCAAATTGCTAATGGAGAATTTGATCTTATCCCTTGTAAGCCACCATCCTTTTTAGGAGTCAATAGTGTTAGAATTGCACTTGGACTAAGATTTTCTTACATAAATCCTTTTTTCAACA
Organism: Erythroxylum rufum; assembly: GCA_027478365.1. Lineage (NCBI taxonomy): Eukaryota > Viridiplantae > Streptophyta > Magnoliopsida > Malpighiales > Erythroxylaceae > Erythroxylum > Erythroxylum rufum. The sequence continues at coordinate 9,970,817 of JANIHZ010000009.1, read as the reverse complement.
ACTCCACTTGTTTCTTCAACTCTTCATTCTCAATAGGATTTAAGCGATATGTTGGAAGATATGGTAGAGTAGATCCAGATACCAATCAATAGGATACTGATTATCTCGTAAAGGATGTAATTCACCTGGCAATTCATCTGATGTAAGGTCTAAAAAAATCAGCTAGCAATTCATCCACTTCTTTGAGGGGTGTTTCAAGGGCCGTTTTTGTTACTTCCTTCACTGCCATTTCAAACACAATTCCCTTCTCCTTGCTAATAGCTTCAAATTCTCTCTCCTTAAGGATATTAAGAGGTTTTTTCTTGGAATTTATGGCTATCTTGTTACTTCCTCTTTGTTTTTTTACCTTGTCTACCTTCATAGGCTTCAAAATTATCTTCTTTTCATGTAATATAAATTGATAGATGTTGCTTTTCCAAAGTGCTGCACATCTCGATCATAAAGCCATGATTGACCAAGTAAAATGTGAGATACTTTCAGAGGAATGACATCACACCAAACAAAGCCCTCATGTATTTCTAATTTGAAATACTTTAAGCACATTTGAGCAACCGGTATAATCCTATCATTCACCCAAGCAACTTTATAGAGATGTGGATTTTTTTCCATAAGTAAATTCAATCACTTCACCATATTCTCTGATACCACTTTCAGATTACTTCCTCCATTAATGATAAGCTTTCTCACTTTATTTTCGCATATAACTTGAGTAAAGAAAATAGTAGTACGGAGCCATTCTTTAATTCTTTCACCTTAAGGGTTGTACATATGTGTCTGACTACATTAAGATTTGTAGGACTCGCTAGTTTGTTACTAGTCTCCTTCCAACTCCTCTCCAGCTTCGTGTTCACACACATATTTGTTAGATTCTTCCTCTTCTTCTTCTTCCATCATGTACAAACCTCTATTTGTACATTCACCAGCAAAGTGGCTCCTCCTATTGCATCGGAAGCACTTCTTGTCACTATTGCCTCCTTTCATCCCAGTCTTAGCTATGGCTTTTCTTTTAGGTTCAGCCAATTGAGAAGTTTTTCAGTTATCCTGTGGTACAAATTTTGATGCATTAAGTGATGGTCTAAAGTTTTGCATTGTCGTAGTTCTCTTCATGCCGAACTCCCCAACTTAATTTTGGAACTTTTTAGTTACTTGTTGTCCTAGGTATTGTTTCACTCTTAAAGCCAAGTGATATGCATCTTCAAGGCTGTAAATTCTTTTTATTATTAGCTCGTTGCAAATTTTTGCCCTTAAGTCATTTTTGTAGTGAGATATAAGTCGTCACTCCAACTTCATCCCCTCACATTGGATAAAAAGTTCATCAAATATTTTTGTGTGTTTAGTTACACCCTTGTTTAAGGGTTGTAAGTTGATCTTGAAGATCTTCTTGATAGTGAAATAGTAAGTATTTTTTTGGTAACCTAACTTCATCTCTTCCTAATCAACAATTGGTGGTTGGCCTGTTTTTCGAAGTCTATCCTCTATTGGTTTCCACCAGATTTTAAAGTGTCCAACTAGCTTCATCTTTGTGAATCAAACTTTTCAGTTTTTTGATATGTGGTATTGGTCAAAGAAATCATCCATTGCTGCTGTCCAGTCCAACAACAGGTGTGGATCCATCTTCTCTATAAAATCAGGGGCTTCAACACGCACTTTCTTAGTAATATCATCGAGTATGTTGTGTGTTTCAACTCTATCATGGCCTCTAAAGGCTAGCATGCCCTCTCAATCTGCTGCTGATTGGTTTCTTTGTCTTGGATCTCTTGGTAGGCATTAATTTTTTAATCCCACTCATTGTTGAAACTATTCAACCCCTTCATCTTGGATTTCACTTTATCCACCTCCATCATCTCATGTAGTTTGTTGTCTGATGATGTTTTTTGGACTGGTTCTTGGAGCAGCTTGTGATCGAGACTCATTAATGTCCAATCTTTTTATAATTCTGTTAGGATCCAAAATCCTAACACGCACTATTCCAGCAATTCACAAAGGAAACACCAAAAGCTCAAGCAATAAAACAGAACCAACTCAGCCTCCTCTCTCTCTCACACCTCTACACACCCTCCAAATTACCGATCTGCCCACCCCCTTTTCTTCCTAACGAACCACTGATTTTTACGAGTCTCAACAAATTCTCAAAAGTATTTCATCTCGCTCTTGGTTGTTGAGTATTCTTCTATAGTTCATTCTGCTACGTGTCTCCATTGTGAACCAAAGCTCTGATACCAAATTGATGTAGGACAAATAGAAGAAGTATTAACCAGTAGCTAAAACTCACAAAATTGGTAATAGGCTACTTGAATATCAAGTTTTAGGTTTGAGTTTCAGTTTGGACTGCTAAAATTTCAGATTTGGTATAGTTAGAGTTCTTTGGGTTTGGTTGTTGGAAATTTAGGCTTAGGATTTCAGGATTTGATATGGCTACAATTTAGGTTTAATATGGCTATAATTTAGGGTTTTGGTTGTTGGAACTTAGTAACACAAATAATGGAGTGTAGGAAACTAGGAATGGCTCCTAGGTTCCAAGAGTGATAAGAATCAGTCTTAGAGGAGCGCATCACACCTTCTAGTTGAAAAGTCAAGTTTGTAGAAAAATTTTAGAATTGTTATTCTTGAATGACTAAGTATACACAAATTTATAGAGAAATTCTTAGAATCCTTATTCTAGTAAAAAGGGGCTCTTAACAAATTTAAATCCTATTTTTATAAAGCTTCTATAAATTTGAATCTTAATCAACTAGGATAATATATGTAAAATAGAATAACATATTTAACTCACTATTACTTCTTATGTAATAAGGAATCATAACATAATCTAAATTTCAGTGCTTATTGTGTTTGTTGTCTACTCAATATCTATCCTTCATACCGCCAAATTAAAGCTTGTGGTTGACTATTTTTTTCTCTTTTATTTCTTCTATAGACTTTAAACTCTTTTGCACACCTTCTCTAGTCAAAAGAGTCTTTTACATTGATGCCCTGCTATGTAAGGCTCAGCACAATTGTAATAAAGCCCCTTTTCTTTTCTTTTCTCCATCTAGACTGTATTTAGTCGCTCCACAAAGATGTCCATAGATTATTAGATTATTATTTGTTGTATTCCTTCGTTGGTCAATTGGCTCTTCTCAATATATATTTCCACGACATTCATACAACATGGGATAACTCACCGTGCTAGTCAAATCTTGAGGATTTTGTATCTCAGCCTTTACTCTTATTGAAAATTAGTCATGAAAATATTTAACTTCTTGTTCTTAAGTAAGACTATTGGAACGTTCAAAGCATCGCTGGTAATCTTCTACTGTGCAGGTTTGCTGAAGTTTTTATAGCTCTCCTAGTTTATTGCTTCTTGTCTCCTTCTAAGAGGGTGATATGTTTTTGTGTATGACCTAGTCATGAGATGACTCATAGTGAAATCCTCTTTTCCCTTGTTAGATTTCTTTCCCTTTCTAACAAGCTTTCTGTCAACTATTTTTACAGAAAATTTTGACTACTTTCTTATTTATCATAATGCCCGTTAAATGGGCTTAGTAAATAGAGTATTTAGGAAGTGAAATAGAACAAGAATATGCTAAGTTTTTATCCTACTGAAAATAGATTTATGAAAATAATAGACTTCCTAAATAAGATGATCACTACCTAAATAAGATAAGCAGTGCAATTACTTCTTAATCAATATGATCTTCTTGTATATTTCTTTCCTAAGAATACTTCTTGTGTATCATTACTTCCTCCTAGACAAAGAGCTTGTCCTCATGCTCAAACTTAGGGAACTCCGAAAATCTTGGCCCTCCATCATCTTGTTTGGATTCTACCAAATGTACCCAGAAGAACTTACATTTATGTCCTTGGTGGAGTGCTCCATCACAATTGAGACAAAGCCCCTTTGACCTTTGCTCCTCCATCTTTTCCTTGGTTAACTTGAAAAAAGAGTGTACTTGTGCTGCCGATACTAAATGTTGCTCAAAAATTTTCCTTCTCTGTAGCTGTCCCTTTAGTGGCTATTTTCAAACTGCTCTCAGTAGGTTTGCCTTAAGATTCCTTCATAAAACAATCTGGTTGCCCCTTAATACCTTATTAAGTGTGGGCTATATTCATAGTTGCTCCTAAGCTATTTAGTTGTTGCAATTCTACTTCTACTCGCAACTCTTCCACAAGACCAACAGTGGATAGGCTCACATGTTGCTTTGTAGTGAGCTCTATAGTCTGGGCTAGCAAAGATTAGAACTTCTTCTAATAACCCTTCGCCATTCCTATCTGCTTTAGGTTGGCCAATTTACCTTGGGGATTGAGGTTCATAGGAGGACTGAACCTAATCCATCTCCCTCTCTTCTTACTGCACCCGGTAAAATCACAATTGTCTCCTGTCTCCCTATTAAGATGAATTGTTGCTAGCCCTTCCTTCCCTGCTTTAGGCTTTCACTGATTTTCAAAGAACTGTTTACACTTATGTATCTAAATCAACAGGTCATCAATACCATCGTATGAAGGAAATTCTAATTTAGAATACCTAAGAACAGTAGTTCCTCTGGCTTTGCCCAACGCTTCTTTCCTCCCTTTGGTCTCTACAAGTACTACTGTTGTTTCTCACCTCATTGTTCTTATTGTGCCCCTTTAGCTCTTGTAGAATCTCCTCCAGCTGTGAGTTCAAGAACTTTTTGTTGGACTGCTGGTATTCTTGCCTCTGCTCGATGTTTCTCATGAACACATCCATTTGACTTGACAAATCTATATAGTCGTCCATGACGCCAGATTAATACCAAATTGATGTGTTTTTGTGTAGCATTTAGTTACGGGATGACTCACATTGCTAGAGTTTTTCCCCTCTTTAGACCTTATTGTTGTTGTATTGACAAGTTTTCTATCAATTACTTTTACTGAAAATTCTGCATGCTTTCTTATTCATTGTAATGCTCTTTAAATGGGCTCAATAGAGTCTTTAGGAAGTATGAAAATCATAGACTTCCAAATAAGATGACCGCTGCGTAACTAAGATAACCACTGGAATTGCCCCGTAATCAAGGTGATTTTCTTGTTTATATTATAGAGTAAATTGGAGAAGACGATAATGAAATAAGAGTTGACGTTTAATTAAATAGTGAGACTAGAGTAATAGAATAGGGAGAATTGTAGAGGAATGTAATAGCCGGATTAAGCCGAATACGTGTGGCTTGAACGACATGATTTTAGTGTGTATTGTTGTAATCTTTCCTCTCTCTATTAATGGATTCTGTGTCTTATCTCTACTCTTGATGTGTGTCTCCCTCTTCTGACAAAATTCTCATTCGCATATGCTAATTCCGTTAGAATCTTTATTTCCCTAACAAATTGGTATTAGAGAAGTCGATTATGTGAACAATCATGGCAGAGAACACCAGGAGCGCGGAACTTCAAAGAATGGAAGAAAGTTTGAAAACTTCAATGGAAAGGATGTTCGTGGAAATCTAAAACAGAACGGAGAAGGTTGAGAAGGAAATGTCTGAACTAAGAGCTCTCCTCTTACAAAGTCTTCAGAAATCGAGTGAGCCAGGCACAACAGAAACTGTGCCATAGGGAAGCTTGCGCGAAGGGAACACGTTTACTAGGATGAGCAGGATTGAGTTTCCACCATTCGACGGTGCAAATGTCAAAATGTGGCTATATAGATGTGAGCAATTCTTCACGCTAGACCAAACTCCGGAGAACATGAAGGTGAGCGTAGCCATTCTGCACATGGACGAAAAGGCTCAGGAATGGTATCGCTTATATGTGAGGAATCGCCATATCACAGAAGCAGTGGTGTGGGAAGAGTTCACTAAGGTGCTGAAACAGAGGTTTGATGCAGAAATGTTTGACGATCCGATTGGCGATTTCAAGGAGCTTAATCAACAAGGATCAGTGTTGGAATACTGCGCGCAATTCGATCATCACTCCAATAGGTTGATGCTATCCGAAGAGTATCTGGTGGGATTCTTTGTGAAAGGTTTGAAACTGGAGATAGGGGTAACAGTAAAATTGCACGAGCCTCACTCATTGCATCAAGCCTATACATTCGCAAGGAAACAGGAGGCTATTTTAAATTCCACAGGGGGTATGACATTGAAGCAAGGATCGTTGTTGAGGGGACGAATGATTACAGTAAAGCCCCACAAGGTACACGAGTGTCACAGCCAACGAATAGCATGCGTAGATCGTCATCGGATGGAATATTGCCTACTCCTGCATCGTCGTTGCGGTCTCCATCGTCGGTGGGAACATCAAAAAGTCAGAGGCATTTCAGTAGCAGGGATTTCGATGAGAAAAGAGCTAAGGGTCTTTGTTTTTGGTGTGACGAAAAATACAATATAGGGCATTAGTGTAAGAAGCGTCAACTCCAGTTTTACGTGGTGACGGGAGAAGACAATGGTGGAACTTCACCGGAGACGGAGGAGGACGATTTAGAACTAAGCCCAGTCGAAGAAAATCAACCGATAGTATTGATGCAAGCCATGCTGGGACTATTAGGGAATACAGAATATAAGCAAATGAGCGTGGTAGGGGAGCATCAACGAAAGAAGATATACATATTGATTGATAATGGAAACACGCATAACTTCATCGACCCATCGGTCTTCCGCAAGGGAGATTGCCAGCTTCAAGAAATGGAACTGTTGAGACCCGCTATAATCGGGTCTCAATCAGCAGTCGTGTAGGAAAAGGAAGAGTG
>JANIHZ010000009.1:9909533-9934261 GCA_027478365.1 Erythroxylum rufum | reverse complement strand
CTTAATATAAGATAGGCTTTTGCAAATTCAAGTTCCAGCAAGGTTTGCAATTAATAATAATGATTTTAATCAGAAATATATCTAGCTGTTATGCACCGTTTTGGTTAGGTTGAAGAAACCAAAATGAGATGAAGCAGTGAAACCCAAAGTAAAACGCAAGCAGAATTCAAACTAAGAAGACAAAAGTAAGTTGAAATACAAAGACAAAGGACAGACGAAGCGGAGAAGTAAAAATAGTGCACAGACAAAAGTAAGACGAAGCTAAAGCTAAGAAAGACAAAAGTAAGATGAAGGGAAAGCTAAGACGAAGGGAAAGCTAAAACGAAGCAGAAACTAAGACGAAGTGGTTGAATGTAGAAAAGTGTTTCTTTTATTAGGATAATTATTAAAAGTAAGACGAAGTACACAGACAAATGTAAGATGATGCAAAAACTAAGATGAACCGGAAACTAAGAGGAAGGGGTTGAATATATAAAAGAGTTTCTTCTATTAAGCTCATTATGACAAATCTTCAACATAACCCTTATGCTATGTTCTTTCGAAGTCTTAAACATATTCCATTGCTTGAAAATCATGAAATTGTTCTCAGATGTTATCCTTGTCTTGATCAACACGTTTACAATCTTCCTATTGCTGATGATGAACAACATGATAAATCTCCTCATTTCCAAGTCTACATTCACTCAGGTCCGAGTTATAGAATTCAATCTTATTATGCATGCTATGACCGTTTCAATATCCACTCTAAACGTTAAATAAAACCGTAGGCCATCTGTACACATAATAAAACCTAGATGAAAGTCGAAGTAAAAAACACAAAGACAAAAAGGGAAAAAATCAAGGAAAAAGGAAAACTTACCACAACTGCAGAGAAACAAAGGCAAAAACGAAAACTTACCAAACTTGGAGAGAAACTCCAAATGTTGAATAAAACCATGGGCCATCTATACACACAATAAAACCTGGACGAAAGTAACATATTCCATCGCTTGAAAATCACAAAATTGTTCCAATATGTTATCGTGGTCTTGATCAACGCGTTTGTAAAAATGTTGAATAAAACCATAGGCCATCTGTACACACAATAAAACTTGGATGAAAGTCGAAGGAAAGAACGCAAAGAGGAAAACGGGAAAAAAATTAAGGAAAAACCTGCAGAGAAACAAAAGTAAAAACGAGAAGTTAACAAACGGGAAAAAATAAAGGAAAAACCTGCAGAGAAACAAAAGCAAAAACGAGAAGTTAACAAAGGCGGAGAGAAACTCCAAATGTTGAACAAAATTGTAGGCCATCTGTGCACAAAAGAAAACCTAGATGAAAGTCTAAGGAAAAAGCAGAAAGACAAAAAGGAATACAAAATCAAGCAAAAACGAAAACTTACCACACCTGTAGAGAAACAAAAGAAAAAACGAGAACTTAACAACAAAAAGACAAAAAGGATAAAAAATAAAGGAAAAAGTATAAAGGAAAGCTTATCACAGTTGCAGAGAAACAAAAGCAAAAACGAAAACTTACCAAAGCCGAAGAGAAACTCCAAATGTTGAATAAAACTGTAGGCCATCTGTACACACAATAAAACCTGGATGAAAGTTGAACGAACAAACGTAAAGAGAAACACGAAAAAAATCAAGGAAAAACCTGCAGAGAAACAAAAGCAAAAAGAAAAACGAGAAGTTAACAAAGCCGGAGAGAAACTCCAAATGTTGAACAAAACCGTAAGCCATCTATGTTGGACAAAACCGTAGGCCATCTGTACACACAATAAAACCTGGATGAAAGTCGAAGGAAAAAACGCAAAGCCAAAAAGGAAAACAAAATCAAGTAAAAACGAAAACTTACCAAACCTGCAGAGAAACAAAAGAAAAAACGAGAACTTAACAAATAGTCCATTTGTACACACAATAAAACGTGCATGAAAGTCAAAAATGAGAATATAAAACCACGGTGAAAGACCATCACTGAAATAAACCACCGACGAAGAAAAAAAACTAAAAGAGAAGCAGAGGACGTCCAGCGCGGAGAGAGGAGCAGAGGAAGGCAAGGGGCGAAGAGCTACGGAAAGAGCAAGAAAACTTTGCAGAACTATAGGTAAACAAATGAGGGAGAGTAAAATGGACGAGCGGAATAAATGAGGCAGAGTAATTGCAGAACTCTTGGTAGAGTAATAATAAAGGCACAACATTCAATGACCAGATATAACCTAGGATGGATTGCATGGACGAGAGAGAAAGCTTTATGGAACTCTAGGGAGATTAATAATAAAGGCACAACATTCAATGACCAGATAGAAGCCGTCAGATTAAATGGACGAATGGGATGGATTGCGTGGTCACAACATTCTATGAACAGATATAAGCCGTCAGATTGCATAGAGGAGTTAGGATGGACAAATGGACGAACGGGATGAATTGCGTGGTCACAACATTCTAGCCGTCATATTAAATGAATGAGCGGGATGGATTGCGTGGTCATCCATCCGAACTCGTCCTTAGTATATATACTTAAAGACAATGAAGACCAATTATTGTCTTAAGCCTACAGAGTCGCCATCCTTGCCGTTCCATTTCCAGTCCTTAAGTGGCCTCCAACACATCCTACAGACTCATTGTTATAAGGTTTTAGCATCAGTATCATCCCATTTAAGTTTTTCTAAATGCTCCGTTTCCTTTCTTTAATTGCTCAAATTCACTTGCTTTTCGTTTTGTGGGTTGCGCAAGGCATGGTTGTTGGATCAATTTGGAGTGCTTCATGATGCCAAGCAGCCTTACCCTGGTGCAATTTCAGCCTGTATGTGAATGATGTTTCTGTTATGGATTCTGCTTTCAATTACTTGCTGTGGAAAGTGACTGGTTTCTTTACTTATCTATGTGCTGACAGTAAATAAGTTGGCAAGCACTGGTGCCAAGATGGTGATTATTAGTAATTCCTCGAGACGTGCTTCAACAACAATAAAAAAGATGAAGACTCGTGGATTTGATCCCTCTCTTTTTGTTGGAGCCATCACCAGTGGGGAATTAACCCACCAATACTTGCAAAGGTTCCACAATAATCCGTTCTTCTTGTTTTCATTTAATGAATTATGTTGTCTGCCATTATACTAGTTAATTACCCTAAGACGTCTTGTAGGATTGCAGTTTATAAGAAGCGTCCATGTGATTTAAATTTACCTTTAAAAGTCCTTGTTCTTTGATAATTGACAAACTGATACTTTTGTCAGCATTTTACACTGTCAGTTATTAGTATAATATTGCAATTGAAAGGATGTGGAATTTTTGTTTACGAAAGCAGATAAAGGTGAAAGACATAACATGTGGAAAGCAACCTATTTTAGTAATTGTCAAATTCAAGCATAGATGTTCTCTTAAAACAGCAAAACCAATGGGTTTTTGGAGAAATTAAAACTAGCTAGTGCTTCGTTTCAACACCTTCAATTGAATGATTCTGTACGTGTAGGAGAGATGATGATTGGTTTGCGACTTTAGGAAGATCCTGCATTCATATGACCTGGAGCGACCGGGGTGCCATATCTCTAGAGGTATCTGCCGCATGCATCATTGCTAATTTTTTCATCAAAGTTTATACTGAGGGGTTTATTTTCTTTTGATTTGGAGATAAATAGAAGTTTTGCTAGTTCTATGTGCTCAATTTGCATAGTTCTGTTCTGAAATGGAATACTTTTTTGTGCTCTTATTGTATAGAATGCTTAACAATTAAAGGAAAAAAGGGAGATTTAAATTTGCTTAAATGAAGTATCCTTTTTTTAAAAAAAGTTTTCTTAATGTTTCCAGGGCCTAGGCCTACAAGTTGTGGAAAGCGTTGAACATGCTGAGTTTGTACTGGCTCATGGTACAGAAGCCCTGGGGCAATCTTCTGGTGCCACTTGCCCCACGAGTCTTGAACATCTTGAACAAATATTGGAACGCTGTGCAGCTAAAAGAATTCCAATGGTGGTAGCCAATCCTGACTTTGTGACTGTTGAAGCTAGAGAGCTGCGGGTCATGCCTGGTAAATGGTTTTTGCCATATTATCTTGAGCAATGCTTCTTATTCTAATGTATTTGGCCAAAGTTTATGAAATAGCTTTTAACAAGCCTACATATGCATGCTTCATTTGGTAATTGAAGATTAAAATAGAACAATTTGTGAGAATCAAAGTCATTGAAGTTGCCTGTACTTTGATTGGGATATTGTTACTGGTAATCAAGCTACAGCATGTTACTCTTCAGCTGTGATCAATTTCTTGCTGCTTTTCCTCGATCATTACTTTCTATGTTATTGGCAAGGTTGATATTTATTCTTTTATGACTATGCAGCAAGGTATATTATTTTTATTTCCATTTACACTTCTGATAGTTTACACTTTTTCCTCAGCTGCTATTGGTTTGATGTAAGTTCGTCAATTGTGTCAGGTACATTGGCTGCCAAGTACGAGAAACTTGGGGGTGAAGTGAAATGGATGGGGAAGCCTGGTGAGGTACTGTAATCTAATTTGCCATTTTCACTCTGTCTTTCTCTCCTACTTTTCTGTGCACGTACACAAAACAACCTTTCATAAGGATGTATATGCTTTGGAGTGGACCACCACTAGTTTCTCTTTTGATATTTTACATGGCTTTATAGATACATAACGATCCTCCACATGTGTATTTGAACCCATTAGTCTATATATGGCAGATTTGAATCTTTTCAAGATTAGCGCACTTGATATGTAGGTATTCTTTACTATTTTGTTAAGTGCATGCTCTTGTTACCTTGCAGATGATTTACAAATCAGCCATGGCCATGACTGGTATTGATGCCTTTGACACTATTGCTGTGGGTGACTCACTTTTTCATGACATCAAAGGTGCAAATGTTGCTGGAATCCAGTCAGCATTTATAACCGGTGGGATTCACGCAACAGAGCTTGGAGTTGGTGGTTTCGGCGACAGGGCAGACTTATCTGCTGTAAAATCCCTCGCATCAAAGTATGATGCAATTCCATCGTATGTGTTACCAGCATTTACATGGTAGAGATTCTTTTTGGTAAGCACATTTTTGGGATCTCTCATTTACTCGGCTCATGATAAACCAGCTATTGCTGAAGATGAATATTTTAATGCTGTTGGAAGTGATTGGCAAATATCAAAGATGGTGTAAATCAACCTGGATCTATTCTCATGCCTTACCCTTCTGTCTTTTGTTTATAAGCTGTGGTGATTTCGAGATTGAGTTTCCATTTTCTGGTACCAATAGCAAATCCATGGTCTCCTACCTTCAATGGTTCCTATACTTGGGTGAATATTTCATTAATTAGGAGGGCAAGTTTTGGCTACGGATCAACCGTGACCTGCTGATTATCAGGAAGAACATGAACTGGCTTTCTTTTTCGTCTTGAATTTGAATGGTGCACAGATAACAAATGTTGTCTTATAGATTTTATATTTAAGTTTCGTTTAGTAAGAACCTAACCATGCATACCAGTTTTAACTTGCTTGCTATCATTTCAAGGCGTAATGATCATAACAAAACGAGGAATGCCAACTGGAAGATCTTAAGGATTGCTTAGTCCAACTGTGAGATCCTAGTAAAATAGAGCAGGGCTTTTCTTTTTCACCGTGTTCTGGTTAATTTAGCTTTGGTGTATTTGTAAATGCATTGATTGCATTTGGTTGGAATTTTAGTCATAATATTAAAAATTAAATTCAACTTTTGAAATTAGTTCGACTTACAATTCATTCAACTTGAAATTTTTCATTAGAAAACGATGAATTTTTGAAAATTAATATACATTACGTTATAAACTAAAAATATCAAATTAATTTGTTCCATCTGTAATAAGTACAAAAATGAAATATAAAGATATTGTGAGTTGCTGATAAATTATGGCCTTACGACTTTTAAATGAAAGTTGGGTTTCAACTTATTATGCTCTATGTCTCAAGACGGTTCAAAGTCGAGTTCTTTGATGTTTTATTGCTCTCTTATCATTTAAGTAATGGTGTTTTTCTAAAAATAAAGAGATGATATATTTCGTTATGTTTTAGTTTTAAAATATTTTTTAAAAGTTGAGTTATATTTTATTTTTTATTTATTTATGTATTTATTGTAATTTTATTTACATAATAATTTAATGTGCTAGTTTTACTTATTTACTCTTTAACCTGCATTACTCTTTTATTGTCACATTTGCATATGGGTCTATCAGAAACAGCCTCTCTATTATATAGGGGTAAAGTTACGTACTATCAGACCTCCTCAAATCTCGCTTTATTGCGAGACTTCGGATTGGGTGTGATGATGATGATACAAAATAAGTTTAAAGTATTTGACAATATATTTTGTTATCTAACAATTTATAACTTTTTTTTTGGTAAATCAGAAAAAAAAATCAAATTAATAATCAAATAAATACAATAAGGTACGCAGACAATGCCGCAAAAGGCTCAACCAACGAAGCCTCAGGGCAAGCCAAAATAAACTAAGGGACACCGCAGCATAGGAAGAAATAATCCGAAATCCAAACAATAGCAACAACAAGAAACCCAAGAAACAAATCCAAAGGAAGCCTAAGCATATAAGGTCCAAGGAGAATCCTAGCTGAAACAATCCAACCAGAAGCTAGCAAGCCAAGGAGAGACTAACTTAAAGGACTGCATTTCCATAACCCCGAATAGGTCAAGATTAAATCTGCCACCAATGACGACCAGAGCAGCGCCTCCAAGGGTAAGCAAGGCTTGAACAATCCGAAGAAGCCTCGAAAGCAGAGTGCAATAGATTTGTAAAAAGAAAGAGAGACGTAACATAAAATATTATAACAATTTTTACCAATGTGGTACTACCACTTCTCTTAAAAACTTCTGCAATCAACTAAAGAAAAGGTAAAATCCCAAAATATAAAATAACTAAACTAATTATACAAGAAATTTTCTTTTTTAACCATTTCATTGAACTATCTCACTAATTTATGGAAATATGAAATAATTTGTTGTTGCAAAATAAGATTGGGAGATACATTTACACAACTTCTTAACTATGTTTCATCTTTAAAGCTCAAAAGAATATGAGTTACAACCAGTAATTGATAGAAATTAATTATGATCAAAGCTAATTCCTAGTTGGTACATATTTCCTAGCTAAAAGTGCATTGTGGACTTCAATGTTTACAATAAAGGACAGAATAAACTATAATGTTTTAAAGCATTTAAATTGAATCTCAACGTTTTTTAAACATTCAAAATATACCTTAAATGATAGAAAATTTAACGGAGTTAATTCCCCGTTAGCGACATGACATTATTTTTTATTTTAATAAAAAGTGGATCCTACTGTCGTATGACAATTAAGACTCACTGTTTGAAATGTATAATAGTAAATCCACCTAAAATGTATAACACTAGCCCCCTGTTGTCATGTGACCACTTCTGGATTAATTTTTTAAAAAGCTAATTATGTAATAGTAAGACCTACTTTCTATTAAATAAAAATAATTCTATGTCAACATTAACATGATATTTAATTGACGGAGAGTTAACCTTATCAAATTTTCTATCCATTTAGGATCTATTCTAAACGTTTTAAAGATGTTAAGATTCAATTCAAATGCTTCAAAATATTAAGGTTTTAAGTTGTAATCTACTATAAACGCTGAGGTTCGAAATATACTTTTGACCCCTATTTCTTTAACTTAGTCAATTCTTAGGTTTGATTGTTCATATAGTTATACAACCTTTGCTCATTTCTCATCAAAGTTTGGACTGACATTACTATGGATTCCATAGACAGTCTTCTAAAATCTTATGAATATTTAGTGATCATGAATATAAGTACACTCATTTTATTCCATTGAATCATCCTTACAATGCTCCTAAAGTAGCTCAATTGTTTATAACTTACGTATACAAACTCTGATATGCATGTCACTATTGTTAGTGATAAAGATCATCACTAACTTAAGGATTACCTTTGGTAATATTGTCAAGTTACCATCCATAACAGATGGCCAGATTGAAGTTCTCAATCGTATTGCTCGGCTTAATGAATTTATGTAACTGAGCAATGACGATGTTAGGATGTTATAAGTCAGAACCCAACTGTTATATTAACCATTATAAGCAGCTTGTACTTACTTTTGGAATGAATAACAGATTCTTGAACTTCTTTCTCTCCTCCCTCTCTTCTTAGCTGAACTTTTATTTCTAAATTTCCCAAATCATAAACCCTAATTGTTTTGATCTTTACACACAACAAGGTAATCGCCTTATAACAGCATCTGGGGTTTTGTTTAGCCAGAAGCATCTCCTCTCTTTTCCCAACAATGACAAAATAACCAATGATCCTGAATGGATGATGCTACAGGTTAGTTAAGTAAGGAACCACAAGTCTGCAAGTCAAGAAAAATGTCTTCCGGAATAAATGTAATCCTAACCTAGGATATGAGGTCTAGGTACTGAAACTTGATGTAGAACCTAAGCTGAACTGGGTAACAAGTGTTGGGGCAAATTACATCAAAGTATAATAGGAGAATGATTTAACGAGATTTGATGGCTTTATAATCAATAAACATATCCAACTGAAGTGAGACGATTTGATTTTTGCAGCCATCTCCTCAGCACATGGCATGTCAAGGGCATTTTCTTTGTACATAAGAAGCTCCATGCTCGTCATATCTGCCATGCGGATATTTTCAGAGTTATAGTTTGCTTTCTCATGTTTTAACCAATCCTATTTAAAAGATTCTTCATTTTTTACTTATAGGAGATAGCAAAACAGCTCATGCTACAAAGACATTCCCGAATCCAACTTACTCAGTTCTGGAGAACCACATCTGTTGAAAGGAACCAAGAGATGCCAATATGCTCCCTCCTATCCAAACACTTCCATAATTACAGAGCAGATATGTTAGGCGATGATATGAAACAGTAAAGAAAACAATAGGCACATTTCTAGATACAGGTATTAGCTTGGTGTTTGTACTAACATTCATACATGCAATGTGTCTACCTGTATTTCGAGTTGATTTTAACTATATGCAATTAAAAGCATGATCAGGAAACAGTATGCGTCAGATGCAGAAGCTCAGACAACGTCTTTTTACCTTAAGAGATTCATGTCCTAGTTCACCAAAATTTCTAACAATTACTAGCATCTACAACAAAGCCATGCTCCAAACTTTCAGTAAAAGTGGCCAGCATATAATTATGGTTTTTGCTCAAATGTGGCATTAAACTGTTGTTGAGAAAACAAATCATACCAAGTGATGAGTTTCTAGAATGAGAGCAAGGAGAGGGGGAGAAAGAAGACAAAAACCTGAATCTCCTTTCAATTGCATTTCCACTGGCCAGCACTTTGACTCTAGCAGCTTGAGGTGATTCCTTCAAATGGTTGAATCACCATATATTATAACGCAAGTGAAGAGACTTGCATATCATTGCACAAGCACATTCGCTAAGCAGACATGTTTTTGTACTTATATGGATGCAACAAAGTAGTAAGCACATGTTTCCTTACACACGAGAAGTATTTCATTTTTGAGTCATATATGTACCTAGCTAGTGGCATTAAAAGTTAGTTAAAGGTTGGGATGCTACACATAGGAGACAAGACAGACAGTATCAATGATGTGCAAGCTTCCTTCAGGAGCTAATAAAACCATCAATACTGAGAACCATAACCTGGAATTGGTCAAGATGCAAACATAGGAGCATATTGATCATGTAACGATAATATTTATAGACAACAAAAGGAGGAGGAATAGAAGTATTGTACTTCAAACAAATCTTTCTCTAACCGCTCCTTCAACTGTTGCATTGATGCTGTACCACCAGCAAGCTGTAACAAAGATGAGAAGAAAAGGATCAAATCATTGCAGAAGCCAAACATGATTGTGTAAACCATAAGCACCCCACAAAGCACCATATGAACACAAACAGAATATCCGAATGCTTGAAACAATTAAGGCAAGAGATCCATGCATCCCAAGAACTCCCCATATTTATGATTTGCCAAGGTGCTTATGTAGATCCCTCCTTTCCAGATTGTAGTTAGTAACAGGATTATCTTTCACCATACACTTACTGCATGGAATTTTAAAAGGGAAGTCTTTTTGTCATCTTTGGCTGAAAGGCAACTATTATGAAAAAATAAATACCACTTATTTTAATCTGAAAAATTAATTGAGACACTTAATCAACAATAGTGAAATGTAGTACTTCAGATAAAAAGAGGGGGTGTTGAAGGGAAGAGGGGCAAAATGTTGAGAAGTTTGCATAAATAGTTGTCCACCATGTAAGAATTCAGAAATTAACGGAAAGGAAAAACGGAAACCACAATGAGTTACCAGTATACTGCTAAACAGTTCTCTCCGAATGTCCACATCACACTTGTTAATGCTTTCCAAAACCTGCGAAAGGAATAAAAAGATAGTAAATGGAAGTTGGAGAGGAAAAACCCAATTACTTTTATGTCCAAGAAAGGAACAAATTATACAGATAAATTTTTACCATTTGTGGCAAACCACGGATGTAAGAAGTGATCTCCGCAAAATTCTCCATTCCGGGAATTGTCTGACATACAGATTCAGAAGAAGTATAGCCAAAAGATGCTTAAAGAAAACTTCACAACATAAACATTTCAAAAATTCAGTGAATAAATGTGAATTCACAATTAGCAGATCATTTAAAAGTATTTTCGATTCAGTGAGTAAACTCAAACAGAGGTAGCACTAAACATCAGGGATTGATGATTCATAGTGACATTCAAAGCATCTTTGCAATTACATGAGCATGTTACAACTTAAAACCCGTGGAGCTTCCAAGTTAGCAAACAGATAACCATAAAAACCTCTGAATTCATGTACAAGCATATTCAGAAATATTCCCCATCACTCATTAACAGAAGAGATTATGCATAATTCAGCTTACTTCTTTCGATTCTTGATTGACCATCCACAGAAAAGCTTATGAGTTATTCAAAAAACAATTCTGGATTACATGTCAAATTTTCTAATCAATATAGGTTAAAATAAGTAAGCCACAAACCTGAACCAGAGATGGGTTGAATAAAACATCCGGAATCTTGAATCTATCAGCTCCTATTTCGATAGTCCTGATTAGCATTTGGATATGCAAATGAGAATTCAAATAACAAACAGAAGCAATGCAGTTGAAAAGCTAACCATAATATATCAAACTGAGGTACATCGAATTGTAAGGAGCTTACTGCCCATCAGGAAGCTCATATGAAGTCATTGGAATATTTGAGTATGCCGCTTCTGTAATTTTGTAGTTGAGATACAGAGATGTGTTATGAAAGAGTAGAAACATTATGTACTTGAAGCATCAAAGTGTAAAGAACATTTCAAAGGTTTTATCCGCAGCATCCATGACACAATCAACACAATGAACCAAGAGCACGTAATTGTTATATTCAGCAAAGCAGAAGAGTGATTCATCATAATTTGCTAAGGGTATCAATTACCCCCTTTGCATACAAATTTGCTGAAATTCAAATCACAGTTTTAAGATAGCCAAGCTATCTTGCTTAGAAATTATGTTTTCCCCCGAAGGGGAAATAATAAATCCTCTTTGAACTATGTTCCTAAAACCTCATAATTCCATTTATCATATAATGCTGATAGAGACCAACCAGTCAAGTAAATTGGGAACAGGCTTAAATCACGTGATATAAAAATAGTTATCAAAATTACTAGAAGTCAATCATCTCACTCGCTCATGTATTAGAAAATGGTAAACAATCTGTCTCATACTATTTACTTAAATGTGAGCCTGTGTTCAAAAAACTCTAGGACATTGAATCATTTCAGGCAAGTAAAGATGGCATTAAACTTCACTTTTCTCCCAGCATGCCATATTGAGAAGGACCATAATTTTGGTAAATACAAAGTTTCTTTTTACGCCTGACAAAAAGATAAAACCAGAAAAAAAAAATCCAAAACATTGGCCCCCATAACACAGTAAAAGCCGCAGAAGCACTAGCAAAACTATAATGCCACAATGGGAAAATAAAAACTGCAAATGTTAAAAGGCAGTTACAGGTCTGTGATATGACCTTAAACTACAGCATTGTCATGACTCTCGACAAAATTGCTGAAAATACTTGCCACAATCAGCACTGACACTGTTTTAAGAATTATAGAAACCAATTGAGATGACTGCAGTATCAGGTTATTTAACACCATAATACTATTTAGTCCCTTTGGTTTGACTTTTCCCAGTACAGTCCAACTATTAAGGACATAGTTATAAAGGCCCCCACATTATGAAAGAAAAGGAAAAATACCATCATATGGTGTATCCGGGGCTCGACACACGCATTCCTTGATATCACTTGCTATTACCCTCTACATTGAAAAAGATCAGGATCCAGATAAGTTCAGACGTCAGCACATATGTACAACATTTCATCTCTACAAAGAGGAACATTAAGCTAAGTAGAATGCCTGTGAGTAGAGCTTGTAGCTTTCAGTTGTATTCGGAAAATCCAGATCCACTATCTGTGAGGTTAAGAAAATGAATCTGGAATGTCAAGATGAGATGTACAGAGAATAACTTCACATAAGAATTGTCTTTAAATGAAAACAAAAATATGTCCAGAAAGAGAAACAATAGGACTACTTCCATCAAAGAAGCAAAAAGTAGAAAAGGATATTTGGAAAATCAGAATCCACAATTTTAAGGTTCAGGAAATGAATATGAAAACTTCAAAGCAAGATGTGCTATACAATCTCGTAAATAACGTCATATGGGCAAATGGAATGATGTTAAACATAGTAAGCATATTTAGAGAAAGATTTTGAGGTTCACTCAAGAAAAGAATGGAAGAAACAGATTTTATCAGCGGCTTTTCCTTTGCTGGTGATCTCCGTGCCAAATGGCAGATCATCTTCAGTAATTAGAGAATCTATGGTGATTATTATTTTAATCAGGTTGATGCAAAAGAACTTAAAAGTATATGGAAGAAATAAAAGAGGAAAGATTAGTCAAACACAAGTCCTAACTTAGTGGAAAGAGGATTGAGAATTGAGTTAACATCAAAGATAAAGGCTAAAATCCAGATTGTATTAGGATTCCTTATTAGATAGGAAGTAGAAGTATTAAGTTGTTCTTATTAAGATATGCTATCCTAGTTGTATAGGACTTATAGAATTTCTATTATATTGGATTTAAGTAAGAAATTCTTTTCCTACTAGAATAAGGATTCTAAGAACACTATATATATGTACTTAGCCTTTCATTAATAACAAGCAATCTGGAATTTTTCTACAACTTGAGAGTTTTCAAAAAGAGTGATTCTTAGACCATAGGAGTGATCCCTAGTTTCCTTCTTAGACCCTAGGAGTGATTCCTAGTTTCCAACCTTTCAATCTTTGTGTTCTTCCCTAAATTCCAGCAACTCTAAACCAAATTTCAGCCATCTTAAACCTACATCATAGCCACTCAAACCTATATTCCAAACATATTAAACCATAAAATCCTAAGCCTAAAATTCCAGCAATCTAACCTTAGATTCCCAGCTTTACAAAACCTGTTCTTAGATTGCACAGCAGCAATGGAAGATTTCTTTGACTGGTACCACATGTCAGAAGATCGAAAAGTTCGATTCGCAAAGATGGCTAGTTGGACAGCTAAAATTTGGTGGAGATCAGTATACGATAGACTTCGAAAAACGTCCAACCACCAATTGTTGATTGGGAAGAGATAAAGCTGAAGTTATCAGAGAAATACTTAGCATTTCATTATCAGGAAGATCTCCAAGATCAACTCACGACCTTTAGACAAGGGATTATGTCCGTAACTAAGTACACGAAACTATTTGATGAACTTTCTATAAGATGTGAAGGGATGGAATAAGAACGACAACTTATATCTCACTACAAAAATGGCTTAATGGCAGAAATTCACAAGGAGCTGATAATGCAAAGGATTTATAGCCTTCAAGATACCTATCACTTGGCTTTAAGAGCGGAACAACTCTTGGGACAACAAGCTAAAAAATTTTGAAGTCAAGCCGAGGAGTTCGACATGAACTACGACGAATTCTCTAATGTCAAACTTTGAAGGTAAGCCTCTAATGTCATACCGGTGACTGTTTGTCGCTTAAACAGAATTCCTCTTCCCGGGCTGCCTTTCAAGTATTGTAGTATCCTATTTACTGCCTTGAGATGTGATTCTTTGGGATTGTGCATGAATTGACTAACCGTGCTCACTACAAATGCTATATCTGGTCTTGTCAACAAGCTTCTGATATGATCCTTTATCTACCATGGGATCTTCTGAAGCATCACATAATCCATGATTGAATTCAATCGGTGTCTCCACTAGTTTACAACCCAACTTTCCTGTTTCTTTCAACAAGTCAAGTACATACTTTTGTTGAGAGCTGAAAATCATTGCTTTGAGTGAGCTACTTCAATGCCTAGGAAGTATTTTTAACTTTCCTAGCTCTTTGATATCAAATTCCTTCAAGAGACATTGCTTCAGATTTTTCATCTCTTCTACATCATTACTTGTCACGATGATATCATCTAGATAAACTAGCAATGCTGTGACTCTCCCAGAAATTGAGTGTCTAAAGAATAAAGTATGGTCTCCTTGACTCTACTTATATCCAATGAAATCATCACCTTAGCAAACCTCCCAAACCAAGCTCGTGGTGATTGTTTGAGCCCATAAGAAGCTTCCTTCAGCTTGCACACCATTCCCTCTTTAGATTCAAATCTAGGTGGAACTTCTATGTAAATTTCCTCTTCTAGATCACCATGGAGGAACGCATTCTTAACATCAAATTGTTGCATATTCCACTCAAAATTAGCAGCTAATGACAACAATATACGTACCATGTTCTTATTAGCAATAGGGGCAAATGTCCCTAGATAATCGATGCCATAGGTTTGATTGTACCCTTTGGCCACCAATCTTGCCTTATATCTTTCCACCGAGCCATTAGCCTTGTATTTTATGGTGAAAACCCACCTACACCCGACTAGTTTCTTCCCTCTCGGCAATTCCACTAACTCCCATGTCTTGTTCCTCTCAAGGGTCTCCATTTCGGTCTTCATAGCATCCTCCCATTTTTTGTCTCCTAATGCCTCAGTTAGATTTCTCGGTGTGGGAATTGTATGAAGATTCGTTAGGAAGGCTCTATGTTTTTGGGATAGGTTCTGATAAGACATGAAAAAAGATAGTGGATGTTTTGTGCAAGTTCTTGTTCCTTTCCTAAGCGCAATTGGTAGGTCTTCAGTACTTGTTTTTTCTGGTTCTCCTGTTGGTTCAAATGGCTCAACACTTCGCTCACCACCTGGTGTGACATTGTCAGTTGGTTTGAGAGTGATTTCTAGAATTTAGGAAACAACATGAACAGGAGACTAGAATTGTACTGGTCGAGAGACTGGTATCTTCCTCCTAGAATAAACTTGCAATGGCTGCATGTTATCTTGATTTCCCTTATCTTTCATCATTTCAATAGATGTGGCTGACTCAATTGAGGGAGAAGTGGATTCAGGCACAGTTATGGGTATAGGCTAAACAAAACTAGGATCAAGAAGAAACATATCCTTTGCTCTATCTTCACTCAAGGTCTCCCCCTAAAGTAAGTGTGCTGAAAAAAAGTTCATTTTCAACAAAAGGAACATCAGCTGAGACAAAAAAAATTTAGAAGGTGGATGAAAGCATTTATATTTGTGTGGAGGAATATCAAAAAAAAAGTATCGAAGAGCCACGTGGATCTAATTTGCTCCTATTGTGAGAATGAACATGAACAAACGCAACACAGCCAAAGATTTGAGGTATACGACTGTTTGAAACAGAAAAATTTGGGAAAATTTTTGTGAGAATATCAATTGGACTTTTGAACCTAAGGACACGTGTTGGAAGTCAGTTAATAAGATGGGCAGCAGTTAATACAGCTTCACCCCGGTATTGTTTGGGAACATTTTTGTGAAACAACAATGCTCTAGTGATCTCTAGGAGATGTCCATTTTTTCGCTCAGCCATACCATTTTATTGTGGGGTCGTAACACATGAGGACTCATAAATAATTCCTGTTTTCTGAAAAAATGGAGAAAGAGTTTGATTGAAATAGTCCTTGGCATTGTCTGATCGAAATCTCTTAATTTTTACATCAAACTGAGTATTGATCATGTTGTAGAAATTAAGGAAAACAGAACTAACGTCAGATTTATTTTTCAAGAGGTAAAGCCATGTGACTCAGGTAAATCATCAATAAATGAAACAAACCACCTAGCACCCGAAACATTTGGGATGGTAGAAGGTCCACAAATATCACTATGAATGAGAGAAAAAGGAACAAAGGTTTTTTTGTTGCTTATTGGAAAGCAACGTTTGTGCTTGGCGATTTCACAATCATCACAATGAAAATTTTCAAACGCAAGACCTTTAAATAAAGAAGCAAACATCAACTTGAGAATTCTAAAAGATGGGTGACCTAAGCGACAATGATGAAGCCAAATTTTATCTTGGTTTGACATGACAGATTCGAAAAAGAAGGATGTAGATAAGGGTTTTCCAACTTCTAATATATATGTGTTGTTTTTCCAGGAAATAGAGACCATCCCTCTGACTAGCACATCCAATCATCTTCTTCGTGCCTAGCTCTTGAAAGACACAATGTGAAGGAAAAAAGGTTATATTGCAATTTGAATCTGTGGTTAATTTTTGAATGGAAATAAGGCTTGCAAATAGCTTTGGAACATGGAGAACATTTCTTAATGTAAGGTCCTTGTTTATGTATATATCCCCTTGGCCAGCTACGGTGGTGATGGATCCATCAGCTATTGTGATCCCTTTATGGCTACAGCTGGGGTTATAAGAGATAAAATGTTTGGAGGAACAAGTCATATGGTTAGTTGCTCCGAAATCAATCACCCACATGGGAGGAGAATTTCTTTCTGAGACATTAGTATTAGAGGAAGAAGAAATACCTGAAAACGCCAATGAACAAGTACCTGTTGAGGTTGGCTTCTCAAAGGACTCCACAAAGGTTTTTAGTTTCTCAATTTCTTCGGTGTTAAACTTAGGGACAGATTTTTTGGAATTTTCTTCATTAGTTGACAAAGTGCTCACCATATGTGCCTGACTTCGGTCGTTCCCACTTCGATTGGGCTTGCCATGAAGTTTTTAGCATTTCTCCTTGGTGTGCCGATGCTTCTTGCAGTATGTGCAAAATAGGGATTCTCGGTTAGATGTTTTGGACGAGTCCCCTCTAATAACTAATGTAGGATTGTTTGCCTCCAATGAGTGCAGAATCATATCCTCCTTGAGGTTCAAGCGTAACATTTCGACGTTCCTCTTCCGTGCGTATAATAGAGATCATCTCATTTAGAGACGGTAGGTCTGGTTTTCCTAAAATCTACACCCTTACAGCATCAAATTCCACTTTTAATCCTGCCAAAAAATCATAAATACGATTCTTTTCCACGAAACGCTTCAGAATTGTTGCATCTTCACTACAGCGCATTTGGATGCATTGATAATAATCCATCTCTTGCCAAAAGTTATGTAAGAGGCTCGAATATTCAATAATAGTCCGAGTCTCCTGTTTAGTTGCTGAAACTTTCATCTTAATCTCGTAGATCTATGCAACATCTTTAACCTTGGAACATGTTTGTCGAATAGATTCCCAAATCTCCTTGGCAGTTCCAAGGAACATACATGTGTCATTAATCTCTGGCAGCATTGAGTTCCATAACCAGGACGTTACCATGGAGTCTTGTTCATCCCACGCCGCAACTTTGGGATCGTCCTGTGAAGGACCTGTGCCCATTAAATGGCTCAATTTCCCTCTTCCCTTTAGGAATGTGTGGACCAATTGTGACCACTTCCAATTAGTCTTCCCATTCAATCGGTATGTAGCTTGAATGTTCTGCAAATCTCCAGTTATAGTAGCAGCAGTATTCTCGAATGTAGGGCTGGTGATTTCGGTAGAACTTCTGGGTGATTCCGACATGATTGATTGATTAAGACTAAGGATAAGAACAAGAAAAGGAACAGGGAAATATGGGAGAGAAGGCTACGACGATGAGAGGAACAGTGGAGATGGATCTCAGTTGGTATGACCAGAACAAAAAGATCAAAGTTTTAGTAGGAAAGAGCCACCAACTCTAATACCATGCCGAATATTAGCAGAGAAGAATAAATTTCTTTCACATCTAACTTAGGTTACAGCCTTAGTTTATATATTCAATTGTCTAACCTAAATATAGTAACAAACTCCTTAAAGTATAGGGAAATTTGTATCTTATTTTAATCCCCAGAAATTAGGGATTTATATGATCTATATCTTATTTTAATCCCCAAAAATAAGGGATTTATACAATCTCTATAACTATAAAATCTTTCCAAATAATATTACATAATCCGACAAGAAAAAATCTGAATTTTCTCTACAAACTTTAAACTAGAAAGTTGGCGCTTTTTTCTAAGAGTGGTCCATAGATCCTAGGAGTGATTCCTAGTTTCCCATCCTAGGAGTGATTCCTAGAAGTACTCATTGTTTTTTTTTCCTCCTTAAATATCTAGCAATTCCAACCAAAAATTTCCAGCAACCTTAATTTGAAAGCTCAGCAGCCTATATCAAAATTCCAGCAGGCTATTCAGACCTACAACTCAAAATTCCAGCAAGTTTAGCAAATTTAAGCGGCCCAAGATACCTACTTTCTATGAGGTTTAGATACTAGTTTGATATCTCTTCTATTCATCCTACATCAATCTAATATCAGCACTTGGGTTTGACAATGACAAAGCATAGTCCAAGGCTGTAGAGAGGAAAAATTCAACGAGCAAGAGCGAGATCAATTAATTCTAAAGATTGCAAAAAAGTTCAACATTGATGGTCCTCTTTCATAAGGTACTCCAAGAACTAACCAACAGATAACAACTTCCATAAGAGAGAATGCCCCATGAATTTTGAAGAGGCTAGACAGCCTTGAAATTCATTCCCTAAAAGTCAAAACTTCTACAAACCAACAATCTATACATGAAGCTAAATATGGAGAAGGAGCTAATAAACAAGATGAAGGGGCTGATACTAATCAACAGCACACCGTGGAAGGAAAAATCTTTGCTGAAAATTCATATTCTGATCTTGATTCCTCAAATTCAACAGATACGACCGCTGAGAAAGTGCTTTTATGTGTGGTGGGACTGTTGGCAGCTCTCATTAAAAGATCAATTATAACCTTTGAACCTATATGCAAACGGTGCTCAGGTATTTCAAGACATGAAGAGTTTGATAAGGGGAGAAGATAAGAGCGTTGAAGATGAAGAAAAGTGCAAGGAAGTGGATGCTTTGGCACACCATAAAGTGAAACTACTGAACAACAAATAGAAACACTTAAACAGCAAGCTGAAAAAAACTGAACAATAAATCAGAACACAAGAATAGCAGGCTGAGGCAACAGGACAACAGGCTAAAATAACAGAACAGGGAGCTCAAAAGATTAACCAGCAACTACTAAGGGTTACAGAACTTGTTGGCTCAAAACTTGATGATATTCTTGGTGTTGAAGAAACAACTAACCAAGTTGATGCAGATACTGTTGTAGTGGGTGATGAAGGTGAAGTAGATTTAAATGAAGATGCAAAATTAAAATAGCATATGAATAAAGGAGAAGCTGTGAGTGCCTTTGCAAAGTCAAAATTCAACAATGATGGCAAGTTAATGCTTCTGACTACAACAAGCAACAATACTTCTGTTTTTGATGCCTATGTTGTAGAGAAGCCATGTGTTTGTTATGGAACCATCTAAAATACAACTGTCAAGGCAAATTTTACCATAAATGGTCAATATGTGAAGCTATGCTCAGAACACGGTACACTGCATGTTTGGAATATCAACACAAGAAACGAGGTGGCATATTGGAAAAACTACATAGAAATTACATTCTCTTTGAAGCAAGGGCGCGGTGGAGTGGGGGGAGGAAGAGGTGCTTGACAATATTTAGTTGTCGAGGTTGATTCTCATCAAGTTAGAGAGAATGATGCAAAATAAAGACAAAAGTTATTACTTAGTTTTCCTTATAAGAAGGAAAAATATTTCTACTTTATTTTGGCATTATTAGTTTTGGGTCAAGTTTATTAAGGAATAACGATAATCTTTACTAAATAGGATCCTATTCATATTTTAAAGTTTAGTACGTTTTCTTATTCCACTAGAATTAGGTTCCAAGAATTTCTTTTTATCTATATGTAATCAACCTTTCAAAGAAAAAACACAAGCGTGAATTTTCTCTACAAACATTAGATTTCCAAGTAGAAGAAATGTTGTTTGCTTCTAAGAGTAATTCTTAGTTTCATATCCTAAAGGCGATACCTAGAACTACTCATTATTGAGTTCTTTCCCAAAATCCCAGCAATTGTAACTAAAAATTTCCAGCATCCTTAATCTGAATCTTCAACAGCCTATACTGAAATTGCAACAACTTATTCAGATCTCAAACTCAAATTCTAGCCAGCTCAGCATCAGCAGCCCAAAATTCCTAGTTTTTTGTAAGTTCTAGCTACTAATTTGGTATCTCTTCCATTCGTCCTACATCATGGTGAGGACGCAGTTCATAGTTAGCACTCCCACTAGGAGAAAAATATGAAGGGAAAAAAAAATAGTGGAGGAGAATCACCAGAACAGAAGCAATACTTGCTCCTCTGGGAATGCAGGTTAATATTGACCAAAATCATCTTGTTAAATTTTAGGAATACTCTGCTGGAAATGAGGTCCTAATTCTCAAATTTGGCCATCTTTCCTACAAGTGTTATCAAGTTATCTACCACAAGGATATAATGACTTGTAAAAGCACACATTTTCTTCCAAATAAAATGACAAGGAAAAGGAGATGATAATCATATCTGGCTTAACACAAGTAGAAATATATATGTTTTGAGCATACCTGAAAATCTCCTGGGCGTATTTCTTTTCTCTTGAAAGAGTACCTGGGTTTTATCTAAAATAAAAAGTATAAGATCATCTTCCAAAGAAAATCATATCCCATTTAACTAGACTCTAGGTATATATGCTCATCAATGGTCACTCACCTTTATACCTTTGCTCTCTAAACTTTTCATCAGGCAATCAGTAAGAAATTCTCCTCCAACAGGAGTACTAGTCACTGCCTACAAAAGAAAATTAGTGAGAGGGAAAAACTGCCAATTTTGACACTGACCAATAAGTCCGTGTATCCCAAAGTTCAAATAATATAGAACAGGAATTTACATATTTTCTCGATTGGATGAAGAGAGGTACCTTTTGAAGGACATAACCATCGTGTACAGGGGCAATTATTGTTGATCCTCCACCACTGGCAATAACATTACAAATCATCACTACTTGAAAAAGATAATTACTCAAGAGTGTATAAATAAAGATTAATGGTTTTATAAGTTTTAAGGGTTTTACATTGTCTACAAAGCAATAAACTCTAGAAACAATGGTGGTAAACATCCTACCAATCAACAACTAGTGAAGTAGCGCGTCCGGACGCAAAAGATGTGAGAACCTGGGATTTTAAATGTGTTAGTGACAGCAAACCATTATCAAAAGTTGTTAGGATAGGACATGGAAAATAAGTATGCCATCAGTTATATAATCAGTATAATACAAGTTGGAGATATAGATAAAGGATGGACTAGAGAAATACAGCATTTTTGGCCAAGAATAAGGCAGGAACATTGTACTTTTCAAACATTATCTCGGCTGTCCTGTCATATACGTGATAATCACCATCATTAGCAAATAACAGAGCAGAATGATAATACTGCTTAATTCTTCCTTTACACCTCTATCATAACCATAATGAATGACAGATCCTACAAATACTGCTAAGAAGAGTTAATAATGAAAGAAGGAATATAAAGTATTGGATATGGCAACAAAATCACCTTTCTCTCTGTTGCTGAATGTTGGTTGAGGGTTCAGCAAGTAGCATTGGATGCTCCTTAGGATCAACTAGTAGACATGTCCTAACGTACATAACAACAAATTGATCACCAAGAAACACATAATAACTCGAGAAGAAATAAAATTAACGTACACTGAATACCAAGTAATAGCTCTTCTCTTCACAATTACCTGAGAGCATGGTCCCATATTGTATCGGCAATATCCCAGTCAACAACAACTCCATCCTTTAAAGGAGACAGTACCTAATGAAACAGCAGAACAAACAACAAAACCACAAAACTGTAATGTCTCACATTCAGACGAAATTAAGAAGAAGACAAAAAAGAAGACAAAAAAATTAGAAATAGCGAACCTCCATATGATCGCGGCGAAATCCTAAGGACTGTGATCCCACATATAGTTTGCGGTTTAGCTTAGGCTTGTCAGAATCCTTCGCATCGTTCTTAGCATCCTTCTCGTTATTGGCAGGCTCATCAACTTCCATTGTATCGATTGACCCCACAACCTTTATTAAAAAAGTTTAAGAGGGAAATTACAACACGAATGAAAGTTCAAAAATTGACACTTAAAACATAGAAAGAAACAGAAACATTGGACACAGAGAGGGAGACTAACCGAAGGGAAAACTGCCTTAGGAGAATCCTCGCCGGCATAACCGGCCTTGCAAGTGTGAGAACCCAGGTCAATTACTATAGCTGATACTTCGTCTGTTGTTCACAGAACCACACGCAAGAATTGATTTTTTTAGGATTAAGAATTGAATTTGTACAAAAGGCATTGTAGGGATTTGTTCACTTACCACCTCCATACATTGTTGTTAGCGAGTGAGATCGAAATGAGCGTATTAGGGTTTTAGGAGTGACCTCGGACAGGTTATGGGTTTAGCTAAATTTGAGATTTTGATTTGGTGAAAACAATTTGGATGACGAGAATGGTGTACGGTAAAGGATCTCAGGCTACTAGGCTAGGCTGTTAAAGACAGTAATCTGCCCGTTGAACTAAGCACTGCTGATAGTCTCCTGAAAACTCTCCTATGCTCTAGCAAATCCTATTCCAGAAATGCTTGGTTATAATTTTCGACACATTTAATCCAAAGTCATGTAATAGTTTGGAGGTGTCTAATATTATGCAAACGTTTTTTTTAAATGAATAAAATCAACATTAGCTCAAAAATAGATAAAGGTAGGGAAGACAAAGAAAACTAACCTAAGTCAACATGCTTATCCCGTACACCCGGAACCTAATAGCCTTTCCCCCTCAACAATAACAGAAGCTGAACAATCTGAATTTAAAATGGAGACTAAACAGGAAGGACGATCAGTTCAGTAATGTGGGTTTGCATGTAATAAGGTTACCCTGGCTAAAGCATGAACCGCCTTATTGACAATCCTACGCGTTCATTGAAAGGACAAGTGAAAAAAATGTCGCTTGAATGATAAACAATCAATGGTCAAAATTTCAATCGCAGACCGATTTGGCGAAGGAGCTAATATTGATTGGACAGCTGCTAAACAATTCGACTCCACAATGACTTTGCCAAGCTGTTGGTCTTTTAGCCAAGAAAGAGCTTCCCTTATAGACATAATTTCGGCAAGAACTAGGTCAAACAGGGCAGGGAAAAAACCTGAAGTAACAGTCACAAGTCTATCTCGTGCATCCCTAAGAATTGCAGCAAAGTCTTCCTTCTAAACATCCTCTGGAGAAACAACGAACTCGTTGTCTTCTTTCTCCCGAATAAAAAGCCTTTGCAACCCTAAATCTATGAAGCTAAAACGAAAATCTAAGAGAGACCAACGTAGAAATAATACCTAAACCTCACCTTGCACATGAACAGCAAGACCAACACTTGCACTCGTAAAGAGAGCAAACTTTGGTCGCATATTTGAAAACTCCAGTTTCCTCAAAAACTAAGGTTTTTCATCTGGCAGATTCGATGGTAGGGCCTCCCAATGAATCTGTTACAATATAATCGTGGACTAGCCACTTCTCCCTTTTGCCCACGTTGTGGTAAGGATTGAGAGAGTAATCTTCATGCCTTACGTGATTGTTTATGGGCGAAACGGGTATAGACTACTATTTTAGGTAGCATAAATGCTTCTTTCTTCACTCTTGATATTGATGCATGGATTACCACTCATGTGTTTGATGTATCTTGCTCTCTTGATCACGCTATCAAATTCATTGTTAGCGCTTGGACCATCTGGTGTGCTAGAAACTGTGAGATTTTCCAGCGTAAGACAATGTCTATTTTTGGACAGCACCATAACTATTTGAAACTTGTTGATGAGTGTCGAGCATGCATGGGGGAGGCTATAATGATAGCGAGGGAGAGTAAGTGGGTCTCGTAAAAGGTCCCTTAGCTGAACTATGTTAAAGTTAATGTTGATGAGAGCTCTCTTGGCAATCCCGATGCTGCTGGTTTTGGTGGATTGTTGCGTGATGCGGCTGGTTGTTGGATTGTTGGCTTCTCAGGTTCTATTGATATTGCTACTAATCTTCTAGCTGAACTCCAAGCTATTTCTCACGGAATTTCTTTCGCATGAGATCAGGGTTATTGGAGGGTTCTTATGGAGTTAGACTCCCTTGAAGCTATTCGTCTAGTAACTACCAATTGTTTCTAATCACACCCTTACTTGGCTATTATTGATGATGTCATATACATGCTAAATAGAGATTGAGATTTTTCTCTTCTTCACACCTTAAGGGAAGGGAATCAATGCGCTGATTTATTAGCGAAATATGGGTCCTCTTCGTCTCATCGTTGGCATCTATGGGAGACTCTATGCCAGGGCTTCGTCAGTATTTACTAAATGATGTTCT
>JANIHZ010000009.1:9807069-9823456 GCA_027478365.1 Erythroxylum rufum | reverse complement strand
CACAAGCGATTACCTTGATAAGTGATGCAATCCTTAAAGTAACAACAAGAAAAACACGCCTTTCTTGGAGAGAATATCTCTGAATTTCATTAATTAACTAATCTGATGTTTACAAGGATAAAATAAGGTATTATACCCTTGCCCACGTCCTAACTTTAAAAGGAATAGGTTACAAGCCCATTTAATGCTAAAAACAAGCCTAATCCTAACTAGTTTAGGAGTTATAGCTCAATAATGCAATCTGATCCTAATCCACTTAGGATTGGGCTAAACTAACTTAAATAAGACGAAAATAGCTTAAATAAAACTAAAGGTGGGAATTGGCCTAATGGAGCACTCTACTTAGGCCTACATGTTTGGTTGTCCAAAACTAGTGTAAAATAAACCAAGACAAGCTTACAAATAAATATCCAGTCCATAATAAGTCTTTTGGCCCTAATAAATAAAGGATAAATAGCAAGCCCAATGTATTAAAATAAATCCATAAGAATAATTGAACTTGTCTTGAAATTTGGCTAAGTATTAGCCCCTTTACACGCCCTCTCAAGAAGAATCACAAGTTTGACTACTCTACTTGAATTCTCCATGGATGGTTTGACCTTTTCATCAAGGTGAGATGTAATGTGACTTTGAACAAACCCTTGAAATGCGTATTTAAACCTTACTACACATTGCCTTGTAATAGGTTCGCTTGGCAAAGTAAGCTTGTCTTGGCGTGTAGCACCTTGATCTCCATTGCTACCATGACTGCTTGTATCAACATGCCTTTAAGGTGAAAGTAAAAATACCATAATGTTTAAGCATCATTAACCTGCATTACTTACATTGTATAAACTTATTAATTGTTTCCTATTAATTGGTTTGTATTATTTGAAACTTTCTTAAGTCTAGGAAGCTTGTGATTCAATGAAAGTATAGAGATGATCCATCGAGGCTAAGGTAATAACTCATGCCTTTATTAAAAGCTCCAAACTCTCGTTTATATTGAACAATAAAAGGAAGTTGGAGGGGCAAATGATACATTCCCCTCATAACAAGTTTTAAAAGCTACGAGGGAGCATGAAAACCACCCCAAAGGATGATGTGATATTTTTAGGTCTCATATATAATAAATGTAAAAATGAATCTTGCAAAGAAGACACCCACTAAATAGAGGCATGAATGTACTTAATAGGGATGAAACCTTGCATAGATTGACCTAGTAAGAATTAACCTTATAAAGATGAACGTATCGTAGGTAAAACCTTGAAAGGATGAACCTTGTAAAATAAACTTAGTAGGAATAAACATTACAGGGAGGACAATTGAAAAAATTAAACTCCAACAAAGTCCTTACAGACATGTGAATTCTTTAAATTTTATCCAATTGAGCAAGTAAATTGTTTAAGATTCAAGTAATGGAAAACTGTACTTGCATTAAATTCATTCTCTTAGAAAACTCTATAAAAAGGCTACCACTCATGCGTAGCATGCTCTCATTAAAAAATGTTAGAAAACATGAAACTAAAGTAAAATGAGAATCACAATTTTACAGTTGCAAGTAATAGTGATAGACAGCTAAGCTTCGATCAAAGAGG
The DNA here is from genome assembly GCA_027478365.1 of Erythroxylum rufum. Classification (NCBI taxonomy): domain Eukaryota; kingdom Viridiplantae; phylum Streptophyta; class Magnoliopsida; order Malpighiales; family Erythroxylaceae; genus Erythroxylum; species Erythroxylum rufum. Next base: position 9,821,879 of record JANIHZ010000009.1, on the reverse strand, counting down.
TACGCAGTTCTTAAAAGAGTGTACGTAGAAGAGGCCCCTCCTTTTAAGTGCTTGATAGAAACGGTACTTCCATCCTGGAGCACACCCGTCACAATCTTTCAACTACTCTTTATTACAGTCAAGTCCTTCACTTCATCTTTATTATGCTGTTTTAATTCCTGACGCAAATCTTACCAGTGAATTTTTCTTCTTTCTGTCGTGATCTTATTAAATCTCACAATTTACTACCTTAAACCAATACGATAACAATGCTTTAGGAACTCCAAGAAAATGATTTGTCTTCACTGCCACATTCACACATGAATTGTGTTCTCTCTCTCTCTATCCATCTTGTGTTCTTTCTTTTTTCCAAAAGTATAGACTTGCTGATCACTTATGGTAAATATGGCTTCCCATTTTTCCAAGATCTGGAAATATTATGGTGATAGTAATCTTTATTTCGTCCGAAAGTTGGAACAACCCTTGTAAATGGATGTCAGGGGAAAAATATAAGGTGGACAGACCGATTAGATTATCTTTAATACCCCATATTAGCCAAACTTATTCCTAAATAATCCATACTGTTGAGGCTCATTGGTCACTGACTCCTATACATTTGTCCTATACATTCAATTATATTAGTGGATTCTCGCACCATCAACCACTGATATTTGTCATGCAAATTGATTGTTTAAACGTTCAATCTTAATGCATATAGTGGGATCGTGGATTCTTGACTTTCCAACCTGTTTACGTAATTGTCAAATTTTGTCTGTTCTACTTCTATAAGTTCGATGTGTATATACATCAGTTCAAATTTTATCTGTTCAATTGTCAACAAGTTTCTTGACTATATTAACTTGGGTATTCAAATATGGGTGTTAATTTCTTCCTAACCATGACATGAAACAGGTACTGCATCCTATTGCTGGTTCAATTAATATAAATAAGAAAATTTGGGATGTGTGTTGTTAATCATCTTGTTGCAGTATCATATCTTCTTACTGAATTGCGATGTGTGTTGTAGTTTTCCTCTGTTTCTTTGATAGTCACATTCTCCTTACTCGCATTGTTGCTTGTTTTTGTTCTTTTGTGCTATCGGTTAACTAAAATGCATGCAACTTGCTCTGAGGAGATATATATGGTCTTCAATGAACCAAATAACTATTTACTCATGATTGTCCTTTTTTAAAATAATATGTTCATAAATCTTCTATCTTTCCATACAGAATTTACTTTTTTATAATATAAATTGTGTGTTTTAGATACGGTTATCTTTTCTGGTGCAAGGTTTGAGAATGCTGAGAATTATGTGTTTTATATACGTCTTTCATTCACATAACACCTCTACGTGAAAACAATGATAAGATGATGCACAATTGACTATATGGATGTAGTTAAAAGTGTTATTTGTCCTGGTTCAGGGAAGTTACTCGTACATCTGATTTTATCTGTTAACTTTGCAGATACCACCACGAAAAAGTGCTGCTTCTTACAGGTTCTTGCTCAACTTGTCTAATTCTTCATGTTATTCATCATAATTCATTTCTGAGCTACACCTTCGATATAACATTCCTGTTTTCTTCTCTTCTTGGCCTACTGTGAAAACTTAAATATGTTATATCCTATTCAAGTACAAGTTCGCTGAGGTGGTTTTGTCTTTGGAAGATTTTGCATTTTATCGGTGTTAGCTTGAATGAGTTTCTGAATTTGGCTAGGAGCTTAAATGATATAAAGAATGAAGACAGGGGACCTTCAGATGGTCTAAGTAAAACAAATAGCAGAAACATCTATATAACTTGAGAGATTGACAATCCTTTGATAAGCGACTTCATATGACTCGAAGTTGAAAGGTCAATAAATTCTCTGAGTCAAATCCTTGAAGGCTAAATTAAGGACTTGACATCACTTTAAATATCTGCAACCTTTTACCAGTCCAATTTCTTTTTCAACTTTGCCACCCCAGAATGTGGTCAAGTTGAGATATATTTTGCATGAGTGACATGGAACCCCAATAAAATTGATCCTTATGTTTTTAGAATATTGAAATTTTTTTCTGACCCTGATGAATATTACTAAAGAAGCAGAATGTGCTTGCAGTATGAATGCTATAACAAATTCCTCTAGTTTCAAAACTGCAAATGCTAAGATACATGCACTCTCTCACTTTGCCTCCTGGCCCTATGAGCACCTTTAGGGAAGGTTTCAGAGTAACCCGCTTAATATTTTGTATCTCTCATTTCCTCCGTCAGTAAAAGTGGATTAGTCAGAGGCAATGTTTACAACCATAGTTTAAATTTCAGTTTCTATTGAAGGACATAATTTTATCATTGGACAATTGGAAATGATAATTTAGTATATAACTTGTGGTTTGTTCTCTATTGAGAATTTTTTTTATAAATATCTTGTTATTTAAACTTATAGGTTTTTTTTTTTGTAGTGATAACATGAAATTAGGTTTTCAACTTTCTACATTTCAAAGATAATGGACAATTATGTAAATCTAGTGATGCAAAAGAACTTAAAGTATATAAAAGAAATAAAAAAAGGAAAAATTAGTCAACCACAAGCCTTAATTTAGTGGGAAGAAGATTGGGAATTGAGTTGACAACAAAAGAAAAGGGCTGAAATTTAAATTATATTAGGATTCTTTATTAGATAGGAAGTAGTAGTAAGTTAATATGTTCTTCTATTTTACATATGTTACCCTAGTTGTTTAGGACTTATAGAATTTATAGAATTTTTATTAGAATAGGATTTAAATTTGTTAGGAACCTTTTCTTACTAGAATAAGGGTTCTAAGAACCTTTTTCTGCAAACTTGAGTTTTCAATTAGAAGGTATGATGCTTTCTTCTAAGAGTGATTTTTAGACCTTATCACTCCAGTTTCCTACCTTCAATCTTTGTGTTCCTTACTAAATTCCAGCGAACCTAACCTACATTCTAGCCATTTCAAATTCTAACTTTCAGCATAGTAAACCCAGAAATCCTAATCTTAAATTTCCAATAATTAAACCTTAAAATTTCAGTTCTACAAAATCTGAAATTTCAGCATTCCTAGCCAAAATCCAACCTTGAAACTTGATATTCCAGCAGCCTAATATCAGTCATATTTCCTAATTTTGTGCCTTAACTACTAGTTAATAATTCTTGTATTTGTACTACATTATCTAGAAATCCTAGATTAATCATTGTTAAAAGCACTATAGAGTTAAAAGTATGATGGCTTTCATGTGGTAGTAACAAATATGGTATGAGAACTTACTTTCCTATTTCACAGAGGTTGAATTACATTTTTGTAAGGCAGTGAGTTACATTTGGTCCATGTACGAAATACAGCTCCTGTGTATTGAACTATGTTAAACATTAACGAGTTTGCTAATAAATAAGATGTACGGTTTTGACATGCCTTTAATAAATCTAAGTGAGATTGCCACTAATATTTGAAAGTTTCACTAATAGCTCAGTAAACAATGAATAATTTGGGTGACTGGCTTAATTGAATACCATATTTCATATAGTTTCTTCAAAATATCAGCTGTAACACGTAATATGAATTGTTGATATTGTTTTCATATCTTTTAGATGAATGTTTATTTGTCTATAGTTAATTTCAGGGCTGATGAGTGGAACGTTAATAAATGGGATTGGGAAGGGACCCTTAAAGTTATTAGCAAGGGTGAAGAGTGTGTTATTAGACTTGAAGATAAGACAACAGGTTATGTAACTTTTGAAACGCTATCAAGCTCATTAGCAAATGCTACTCATTGAAATGTTAAAGGTTATTTTTAATTGTTATTAGACGCAAATGGGATTTGGAATTTTGTATCACAGACTTTATCTTTCTTCTGATAAACCTCGACTAATTTGTCTCAGGTGAATTGTATGCTAGGGCATTCTTGAGAAAGGGGGAGCCACATCCCGTGGAATCTGTAATTGATAGCAGCAGGTCAAGTAAAGTTTAGAATGATATTGATTCTCATCATCATTGAGATTCATTCTGTCATGACATGCATGCATTATGTGAAACTAATTCTTTTAGTTTGTGAAGCCTGAAATTGCAGCTTGGGTTAGGGAGAGAGGAAATGGAAACAATATGCGACAATTGGTGTAAAATCTACATAAAATTGGTGAAAAGGAAAATAAAATTGGTGATAGAGATCCCAGTAAGCAGAGAAGAACAGAGACAATATAAATATATGACGAGTACAATTAACCTGCAAAATTTTATTTGCGGTTTCAGTAAAGAGTTTTCCATTTCATAAGGGGAAGGAATAAAGTTGAATATGCAACTAAAAGATCAATAAATACTGAATAGGTCAGGGAAGAAATTATAGTCCTGAAGTTATTTTCTTAAAATCTTCCTTTAGTTCTCCAATTCTGCAATCTAGCTTTCAATTTAGCTTTCTTCCTCAAGTTTTATGTAAACTATATTTTGTAGTATATTCAAAGGGATGTTTTTTCTTTTGCAGATATTTTGTTCTTCGAATAGAGGAAAGCATTGGTAGGCTATTGTTGCTAACTCTCAATCTGAGTGTGATGTTACATCAATTTTGGTTGGACAGCTTTGTTCTGTATTGTGTGCCTTACTCAAGAATCCATTCATTTGCCACCAAATTTTTTGACTTGTCTGCCTCAAATAGCAAACCAGGAGACATGGAAATTAGTTCGTTTGGAGATTAAATTCAAGATTTCCCCTTTTCTCCATAATTTTATCACCCTTCCAATATTTATTCAACTCTTAACTAAATAAAGAGTTGGCTTCCCTTTCCTCTTTGCATCAAGTAGAGAACTTTAAAGAGCTATGGTATACTCTGTTTTGAATCCGTGCCCATTGATATGAAATATCATCCAAATGGTAATAATACTGAACTTTGTCCACCTACTTATGGAAACTTCAGTGCTTGTTTGCTGGACAAATAGTTGTTGCTCTCCACAGCTATTGCTATGTGATTTATCACTGTCGAATAATTGTCATTGAGGATACTACACTTACTTTTTGCGATTCAGTATTACCGTGAGCAGCAGCATTAAGATCTAAAGCATTTACTGAAACCATGTGACTGGGACTTCTCAGAATTTGTTGCATTCACCATTGGGATTCTTGCTACTATTTATCCTCTGTTTTGATACTTTTACCATAAAATCTGCATTATCATATGAATTAATCTAATCTTTTGACCAACATTTTTATCTCTCTCTCAAAGTTACGAAATCTTGCTTTTTTGGTTAACATTTCTTCCATCTATTTGTTCTGTTTCCTGCGGTATTTCTTCTGATGTTTCTTTATGAAATTCATTTAACTTTCATGCTGACCAAATATTGCAATTCATCTCATTATTCAGAACTCATGCAGGTGGTCGCATACGACGTGCTTTTATTGGCATAGGGTTTCGTGAAAGAACACAAGCCTATGACTTTCAAGCAGCCCTACATGATCACATGAAGTACTTTCTTAGCTACTTTTGCATGGTGTAATTTATCTATGCACGGTTTATGTGATTGTATGCAATTGATAGTTTTCTTCGTAAATAATCATTTTAATTCCCTCTTCTCTTGAATTTTTGCTTTAAGATATCTCGATAAGAAGAAAACTGCAGAGGAGATGGAACAGCAGTTTCAGAGCACTTCCTCAGTCGATTACAGTTTAAAGGAAGGGGAGACCCTTGTACTCCAGATAAAAAATGTAAGCAGATTTGCATCTTCTTTACAAATATATAGAAATTTGTTCCATGGAAGCTCGCAGAAATGTGTCTTACTAAGACTTGAGAGTCAGAATGACCAATCTTTAGAAGAAAGAAAAAGAACCTCAAAACTTTCTTTTCATGGTTATCTCAGCAGAAAAATGTCTGCGGCTCGAAATCCAAGTTTTTCGAGCAGGATAATCTCTCCCCAGAGGCAAAAGGTGATCGGAAAGAACCTATACTTAGTATAAGGCCACCCCCAGCACCGCTTTCATCTGTCACAACAACCCAAAATTCTCCATCAAATACACCACCTAAAATCAGTCTTGACGGATCGCCTGAAGGGAAACTGACAAACGAGGCACAGAATGACAACAATGAGAAACGTTCGGCCGACAATGATAGTACCCAAGACATAGATGATGATTTTGGGGATTTCCAGGCAGCTGGTTAATGTGGCCTATGGACTGAGCAGTTAACGATTGGAACCAAAGCTGTGAAAATACTCTTAATCCTTATAGATTGTTAAGATTATGGTGTACTGTATATGACCTAATGAGATGTTTACTTAATGTACTGAAGCCTGCTGTTACTGAGTGATTTCTTTTATTCTTTTTCTCCGGTCGAACTTTCATACGCGACAAAGGCAAGGTTAAACAATATAGTTTTTGCAGATTGCAGGTTTTATAGTTAAAAGGAAAGTAGAGGCCAAAAGTTTCACCGGTTGGGTGCTAGTAGTTTTTTTTTTTGGGAAACCGGGCCCGGGGATTTGATCCCAGTTTCAACGAAATAATTAGGAAAATTTTTAGTAATTTTTGATTTCACAAAAATTAAGATCTCTTCAATTTTATAAAATAATTAATACATAAATATAATAAATTATGGATTGAAATTTGTACTTTATTTTAAAGCTTGATTTTGTCTTGTCGTATTTTTTGAACCGTTTTTGAAATTAATCCATTTCAACCATTGTAAACGAACAAATATTCGGCCTCTAATAGTATTCACAAAATAAGTTGAGAGAATTTTATAACTTTTATAGAGAGGTTTAAGCAAGAAGTGTTAGGTTCATAGAACTCAAGCGTATTTAAAATGAGTTTTGAAGGTTTTAGTAATTTAATTGAAATTAAATTTTAATTACAATTAAACTTTAATTAAAATTATAAATAATTTTAATTAAATATCAATTATGCCCAAATTAGATTCAATATCTCATATTAATTATTATTTATTAAATATCTCATATTTAATCATAAAGTTTTTTAAACTTTACAATCAAGTCTAATTTGATTAAAATAATTTTGCTCTCTTCAACTCATTCTTATATTTAATCATAAAGTTTTCCAAATTTTACAATCAAGTCTAACTTAATTAAAATAATTTTGCTTTCTTCAACTCATTTTTTACGTGAGACTCATTAGGTTTCCAAATATGTTGGCAATAATTACAAATTATAATTATAATTCATAATTAGAATTAGATAAATTAAAACTATATTTAATTTATCTTAAATTCTTCAATTAAATACTCTATAATCATAGATCAAGATTGAAATTTAATAACGTATCATGACTACCCAAATATTCAAGAATGTTAAAGTAGTTTTGACAAACCTTTCCATGCATGATTTTTTCGTATAATTTAATATTTTCATCATACAATGTTCTGATTAGACATAGAGAATGAAATTAATGTCTACTCTATTTTGAGTCCAATCATATCAGTTCTCTGTCATTAGCTATTGATTCAATTAATGACATTTGTAAACTATTTGTAAAGTGTTATTTCACCTTGGTCAAGGATTTCTCAAAATAATACTAATTGAGAACAATGGAACATTCTCCTTAATTACTTTAGGGTGATAAATCATATCTTGATCACACAACTACCTCCATATAGTTCATGCTACATCCAATGACTACCGATTGACCAATCCATGATTAAATAGATCATAAGTAGTATCAAAATATAACAATCCCTATATAAGATAACTTTGGTGACCTAAAATCAAATGATTTCTTATACAATCATCACAATGAAAATTTCATGGACATATAAGTGATGTTCAAAATGAATTTCTCATATCAGGTCTGTTTAGTGAACTTGTTCTCTAACAAGCACCCACACGTTTGTTTAAGTATCTCCATACTTTAGCCTATGAGATCGGCTATTTCTTTCATAAAGAAAAACAAAATATTTGCTAGTCTTTTTGTATTCTATTAATGTTCAGTCTCAATAGAACAATGATTAAGAACAATGACTAAGAACAATTGAGGGATAATCTGTAAATGCAGTATGAATCTCATAATTATGATTTCATTTGTAATGTATAAGTGTTCATGTACTCTTACTAACCTTTTTGAAGACATGATAAATTCACAATAATCTCCCAAACAAACTCTTTGAGTTTATCATGAAAGTGAATGTTTCAACGTTTCATAACCTTTCAACTATACATCAAATGTATCAATAAAGACAATAATTCTAATTAGATGTATTGCCATGAGATTTGAACCTTTCAAATTTCATCATATTCCCACTATTTATCTTAAGAACCATTCTCTTATAAGTATGCATTGAAATAAATAATTTGTTCAATAGGCCTCTAAGATTATATGCAACCTTTAGCAATGCATCGTGACCACCCAAATATTCAGGAATGTCAAAATAGTTTTGACTAACTTTTCCGTGAATGATTTTTCCGTATAATAAAACGTTCTGATTAGACATAGAGCATGAAATTAATGTCTACTCTATTTTAAGTGTTGGATCCCGTTTCCGGAATCCAACTCTTGCTTTGACACTACTCATCTTGGATCTCATTTCTGGAATCCAACTCTTGCTTTGATACCAACATGTTAGGCACCGATTTATTCCGGAACCCAACTCTTGAGCGTGCAAATTACCTTGTAGGGTTATTTCCAAGATCCTTAATTAACCATCATCCTGTAAGAGTTGAGTGCCCACACAAATCAGTCACTATACTTGAACTCATTTCTCTTATTTGTGAACAGAATTTGAAAATCTTCAAACCAGAATTTCAATTTGACTTCTTCAAAGAAATCATAGATCTAAGTCTCTAGTTTGTTTTGAATCAAGAATCATTTAAATCGGAGCTCTACAACTCAAGGTATCACTAAAATACTAAAGCATATTTAGTAAAAATATCCAACTCATACTCTTTCAACCGATCCTCTCACTTTGATTCAATCAATTTTTTTCAAATTAAGTCTGAAAGCTATAAATTTTTGTGGAGAGATAGAAAAATGTGTTAGGAATCCAATGCTTCAAAAATTCGGTCATTTGGAGGTCGAACAGAAAAGTTATGGCCAAAAGAGTGAAAGGTGTTTAGGTCTAGAGCACTGGCAAAGTTGCAATTGCGACGCGTCGCAACCGCGACTTGTGGCATGGGCGCGCAATGTCGCGATATCGACATGCTTCCCTCCTTCCTCCTTTGCTTTTTCTTCTTCAGACCTGTTCTTCCTCAGACCTGTTTAGTAAAAAGGGCATAACTTTCACTACAATTATTGGATTAAGCTCATTTGTAAACTGTTTTAAAGAAGACTTCTAGATCTACAACTTCTATGAAGAACTTAAAAATAATTTCTGCCTCTATAAGGGTCAAAATTTTGAAACAAAACAGCTGTCCCTAAAGTTCACCCTATGCAAAATCGCCAACTTCTAATAATCATATCTTTTCACTCCGGTATCTAAAAATTGCATACTTTATATCGTTGGAAAGCTAGAAAGATCATCTACAACTTTCACGTAGACAACTTTGTCTAATTCTACCTAAATTAATACAGATTTTCTCCTGAAGTCATAATACACATTTTTACCCTCATGGAAAAACTTGGAATTTTGCACTATACAAACTTGGAATGTCATGAGCATAACCATTCAACTACCAATTGAAATTCATTCAACCCCAATTCATATTGAACAACATCTCATGATTCTTAACATTCCTATCTTCCCTTGTCTATAACATCTCACTTATACATATATATATAACAACAATTCATATACAAAGTTCATCAACTCAATCGGAAAACTTCTTCAAATACATCTAATTCCAACCCAACTCATATCATCCATGCACAATTCATATGTCATTAACATCATAAGGTAAGTGTTTACAAAACTTTAATAGCATTCCAAGCCACATTACATCATCAATATCAAAATCCGAAATACAACAAAGATACAAAATCCCATAATTCTCAACATGTGTCCAAAGTCTTATTTTTACATTTATCTAACTTAAGATACAACATATGCATAATCAAACAAATTCCTTGACTTTCTTTCATCCGATCTCTTTCTCATCACCTGGAGATGGGAATAGAAGGGGGTGAGCTTAAAGCTCGTGGGTAACAGGTTTATAACGGATAACAAACAAAACCATTCAAAAAGTTCATTGTCATAGAAAATTCTTATTGAATCATAAAACACATGTTCCTTAAAATTCTTGTCATGAAATCAAAATCACAAACAACACAATTTATGCACTTTTCAACTTGTTCATAAATCATAAACACATAAGCACGTCAGAAATGGTTCGGGTGGATTCAAAAACAGAACGTACTACACATTTTCACTTAATGGTCCTGTGTAGCCGAGAACAGAACGTACTAACGCAATCCCATATAATGGTTTTACGTAGCCGTAAACTTATGGGAGTCCATGAAGGAGCTCCATGCCACTAGCGGGCAGTTCAACGTGCACATGACTTAACTTAGGGGATCACCACAAACTCACATAACACGTAATTCATGAACTTGAAAACAGATTGCCCAAATGGCAACATGTCGGAAACTTGTTTCTCATAAACATGCAATTTTTCAAAAACTCTTTCATATAGCAATTCACAATTCATCATCAACATTTCATACAACAAAACATATAGCAATTCTGCAAACCTTTCAAAAGCAACAAATGCCACAATTATAAAGTGTTGGATCCTAAATTGTTCTTGGAAGTTAGAACTATTATATGTGAAAGGTTGAAAGTTAAAAGTTGGAAAATGTTACATTGAACATGCTTCGGTGTTTTAGCCATAACTCTTTCTCTAGTTATCGAAATGAGATGATTTTTGATTTGAATTAAACTAGAGAAATAGGGCTACAAATTATCTGATGAAATTGAGTTTTAATTTAGTCTCTAAGAGTTTCAATTTTTGGATGGAAATTGAGCACGAAATATTGTTTCAATGTAAGGATAGTTTGGAAATGTTTGGGTTATAATTTTCAAATTACCAAACCAAATTGAATGATTTTGGTGTCATTAGAAAATTAAGACAATGAGGAACATTTTTCTAGAAGGAAGTGTTAGCAAATTCCTTCAATTGTTCCATGATAATTAGTTAAGAAGTTAGAAGTATAAAGTGTTAGTCTTAAGACCAAAGGAGGGTAAAATGGGAAGGACCAAGTTAATGAAGGGTAAAATGGGAAAAAGACCAAATAAAAAGGCAAAAATTAGAAAGAAGAAGGAGAGTGTCGTGGAAGCTTAGAGAGGAAGAGAGAAATCGTGAGGGAGAAGAGAAAAAGAAGAGGAAAATCGTGGAAAGCTAGGGAAAAAGGAGATTTTCGTGGAAAGGAAGAAGAAATCAAGGGTTTCAAGGTAAGTTCTTCATCTTTCCCTCTTGTTTAGTTAAGAAATGGGTGGTTGTGTGAGAATGGAGAAATTCTAGAGAGAGAAAGGGGTTTGTGTTGGGAATGGTTGGAGGAAGAAGAAGATGGTAGGATTCAAAGGGGTTTTGGGTTCTAAGCTAAGTTTTGGAGTTTTCTAACCCATAGGAACTATAGGTAGGTTAGATTGGAGTTTGATTAGGGTTTATGCCATGTTTGTGATTTTGGACATTTTGGGGGAAATTCCCAATTGAATTGGAATTGAATAGAAATGTTGGTTTTGTTAGGGAATCAAGAGCCTATCCAAGAGCAAGAGGAAGGAGGCAATTGATTTTGGATTTCCAAGAGGATAAGGTGGGTAATTTATTTATAGTTATTGTGTAATGGGCAAAATGCCTTGTTTATGTGTGTATGCTTGATTTTCCAATTGTGAATTGCTATGATTTGGAAAATGCTTTATGATGTGTTTTATGCTATGTCATGCACTAAAATATGTATGACATTTTGGAATGATTGAATTGTGACAATTATCATGTTATGTTATGAAAGATGAATGACTTTTTGTATGATGAGTTATGACCATGTCATACCTTGAAAAAGGTTATCACATTTTGAATTGATTATGAGCATGATGATGCTATGCCTTACATTAAGGCATTTTGGATTAAATGGAAAGAAGAAAAGTATAAGATTATAAAATTATGAATGATTGAATTGAGCATAAAATGTGATTATGTGCTTTGTGTGGGCGAGAGAGGAACCGTTTCGTAGTCACGTGCACGTTGACAAAATGCCTTCTCCCGGCTGCCCGCTTGTGGCCCACGAGATCCGAAAATGGACTTATTTCGTTCACAGTACAAACTTGGATTTCGCCGTTTTGTTTCACGGAACCCTTGAGCCATTTGATTGTGCATTTGCATTTTGACATGTTAAGTTGTGATGCAAATTGTGTAAAATGCTTGGATGGTAAATTACTTCAAATATTTGTAATGTGATTATGTATTGGATTATGCATTGTCAATGTTGGGCTTGCATTCTTGGAACATGTTTTGCAAGGATTTACTGCACCTGATTCTTTACCTTTAGAAAAGGATTCTGATGAGTATAGAATCCTAGTAATTGCAATCGAATGATTCATATGTATGAACTTTTGGTAAGTGTTTGGATTATTAGAAACAATGAGAAGAATGATGTTTTGTCAGAATGTAAGACAAGGAAAGATGTGGCTATTTAGAGATAAGAAATTTTTATGGTCCGATATGTTAGACATGAATTCCTTAATTACGGATATGTCAGCAAATTTGGTAATGAAATTTTGTTGAAGATATGTATTTGAATTGATATGGATGTGAGAATATTTTCTTGAATTGACTGAATTAGAAATAGAGACTGAAATGACAAGATTTATTGTATACAAACAAAGTGGAATTGACAAGTTGAACTCGAAGTTTATGATCTTGAATAAGATTGTGCTAGTGAATTAAGATCAGAATTTCAACAAGGGCTATGCGTCTATAATTCTACATTGATTAAGAATATACGTATGGAATAAAAATGATGAAACGAATGATAATGCTATATGTAGAAGTCCTCAAGGTTATGTCGACCAGTTATTATGAGTACCTATCTGATAATGTGGTTACATTGGTGAATAATGCGATTGAGTACGTATGAGATTTATATTTTGATATGGCATATAAGGTAATCTATGACCCCTATAGTTAAAATTATGAGATGAATCAGAATAATGTAATGGAAGTATGGTACAGGTGATTATGTTGAAAAGGTAATTACGATGGAGCAGCAATTTTGAATAGTAGTGTGATATTCAGAGGTTGTTGGGAATTAGTTATGATTGCTGCATCAGTAGCATAAGATACAAATTGGTGACCTGCCAAAATACGAGAGTAAACGAATATGCCTCTTATTTCATTGATTATTATTATAAAGGATATTTGTATCATGTAAAGTGTGACAGAGATTGATATTATTGAAACATTATGAGTAGTTGAAATCGATCGTATTGAGGTGTTAAGAGTGGCAAAAATAGCATTGATGATGATAGCAATTGATTGGTAAAGATTGCATGAACATTATAGATGATAGTAGAAGAAATCGTCTTTGAAGAAGAATTTCATTGAATTAGGTTGAACAGATTAGATCGTTTATATTAAGAATGATTAATGAAAGAGTAAAACAGAAATGAATATGAAATGAATCAAAAGTGACTATTGGAGTCATATCCCTAGTGGAGACTCAAGCATAAGAGGTAAAGTATACACAGAAAATATGAATTAGACTTTGATGAATGCAGTACCAATGTAGGAAGTTAATTTTGTAAATAACTTGAAATACACAGAGAAATCAGTATGATTGAGCAGATAGTAGAATAAGTCAATGCGAAATCAGAGAAAATTTAATGAATTGAGAAAATCATTAGAGAAAGGTATGTCAATTGGAAGATTGAAAATGACGTGAGATCATGTTACCTTATTGAGGAATTTGCTATTTAAGGAATTAGGATAACTAATCATGGCCCTATGGAGGTTTGGAAATATTTATTCGAGTTATCAAACGTCCCAATAGTACTATGGTTTTGAAGCAAAATTTGATGATATATAAAATGTATTCAAAAAGTTGAGAAGAGAAATTTGAGGAATCATAACACAGATATTAATTATATCGTTTGAATTCAGAGATTTTATGGTATACAATGATGCAGTATAAGAGATTAGGATAAAATCTAATGCAACATGATAAAAGTGATTTCGTATGATTAAACCTCATGAGATGATTTTTTGATGTATGAATTGGAACTTATTATAATGGTGACCATTTTGAAAGTTTGGAGACATTATAAGCACAGAAATATTAGGAAATATACTGATCATCTACTTTGAGGTAAATATTGAGTTGAAAGAATGGAATACGAGACTGAGACGATAGATAAAGTTATTTGAAGGATTATGATAGATAATGAAAGTAAAGAGAAAGTTTGAAGGATTATAGAAAATCCCAGTAGCAGTGAACCATGAATTCAGGTATTGAGGTTATCAAATATAGTGTAATAAAGAGCATAGAATGTGGAGTTAAATTTTGGGCAAATCAAAATACTATTTGTTATGGAATTGAAGATTAGTTTCACATGAAATGATTAATAAAGCCCGAATTGAGAATTCCGAAATTGAAAATATTATTAAGGAATTAACAATGGATCTGAATTCCGAGTTCGAATTGGAAAATGATGCTTTGTAATTGAAATGAGAGGTATGTATACCGATAAAGATGATTGAGCAAGAAATTTCTAGAGAAAGCACAAATGATAATTTGCGTTATATATCCTAGTAGGAATACGTCGAGATAGCATTTGATGGCTAAGGAGATAGAAGCAAATGACCACACTTATAAGTTATCAATAGTCTTGACTGTTGTAGAGATTATCACAGTGATATCATTAAAATATTATGTGGAGCATTATACGAAAAAATCACCTCTTTATGTGGATGAATAGGGCCAA
>JANIHZ010000009.1:9780767-9806969 GCA_027478365.1 Erythroxylum rufum | reverse complement strand
AAGTGTGCAGTAAAGTGGTTTGCCAAATCCTAAGTGGGAGCTTAGGTAGAGGACGTAGGTCTTAGCACCGAACCTCTGTAAAAATAGCGTTTGCCTTTCTTCCCTATACTCTTTACATTTAAATTTGATTAAATTGTTTTGTATGTATTAATTCCGTGATTTTATTGTAGTACTCTACGAAAATTTTAGACAATCTATTCAACCCCCCTTCTAGAACGTTTACACTATTCACTATGTCTTCTTCGCTACCATATTCACTCTCAGAGTATTAGCACATTCGGATTAAATGTGTCTGAAACCTTGACATTCATGACATTGGAATCTCTTTGCCTTCCTTTCACCCTTTTGTATTTTGACTTGATGTTTTACATTGCTGCTCGATAAACTTCTGCCATATTGTCTAAAGTTGGGTCTGTCCTTTTTCGTTCTCTTCAGCCACTTACTGAACTCTTGTGTTAATATCTTCACATCCTCATTCTCGTCGGATTCATCTTCTAAGTCATTCACGACTTTACCAATCTCGACTTGCAATGCTAATCCTTTTTTCTTCTCTCAATTGTCCCCCAACAAATTCATTTCAAAATTTGTAAGAATTTCAATTACCTTCTCCAATAACAAGTCATTGACGTCATGAGCCTCCTCGATTGCCGCAATTTTCGGAATAAATCTTGCAGGTATTGATCTCAACATCTTCTTGACTAGTTTCATATTGGAATATTTCTTCCCAAGTTGATGTGCCTGATTTGCTATGTCGCGCAATCTTTTATGAAAGTCCCTAATAGTCTCATTTTCATCCATCTTCAGTTCTTCAAACCTCACAGCAAACATCTGTAGTTTTGACACTATCACAGATTTGGACCCTTCACGAATAGTCTGCAACGTATCCCACACTTCTTTAGCCAATTCACAGGCTGATATCATTGAGAAGCGTCCTTCATCAACAGCACTGAAAATTGCATGCAATGCTTGTGAGTTTCTAAGTGCTCTTTCTTCTTCAGTTCTTGTCCATTCAAATGGATCTTTTAGAATTGTCTCTCCTTTATTGTCAGTAATTATCATATGTGTCCAGCCATGTACTACCGAGTTCTATGCTCTCGTTTCTTGTGCCTAAATAAAGACCCTCATCCGTGATTTTCATGTAGGATAATTGGAACAATCCAACAGCGGTGGCCTAATAATTGATGCTCCTTCTCTTATAGCCATGTTCGCAAAACTAGGATCTGCGCCAACTTGCTACCAAGTTCTAAATCGATGACCTTGCTATGATACGAATTGAAAAACCGAAGGTGTTAATTGTTTCGCAAACTTTTCGATTTTTTTCTCGCAAACAAAAAAAATCAGAAAAATTAAGAGAATCAAGAAATAAATCAACACCGTAAATTTGGTAACGCAGTTTGGCACATCTTGCCTACGTCTGCGGGGCCCTCACCCAGCTTAATAACTTTCACCGAAGTACAATAGATTTATCTAAAGCTTTACTGAGCCGACACCACTTAATCCTTGACACTATCTCTCAACCTCACTTCCTATGAAAGATTTTTCACACCCACTAACACGATCAACTCGTGTTAACCTCGTTAAAGGATTTTTTCTAACTACTTTCACTCAAACAACAATTAATAGAAATAACTCAAGTACTTAATCAACTAAGAATTGAAAAACAATATACTTGAGATAAAAGAAAGACTTCCTTATAGTTTTTATCGAAATAATTCAGTTGAGACTCTTCACCTTAGCCAACTCTTTCTTCACAAAAACATGTCGCAGTGTTTCTTCAATTTAATAACCATTGTCCACTTCACCGTAGATGATATTCACTATTTCATGAAACCACACCAACAACCACGATTCATCAACCTCAAAGATTCAGTTTAATTCACTCAATGAGAAAAATGTCCGCAACATCAACACGTGCTTACACAACAACCACATAGTAACTTAAGCTCTCACTCCCAAAAACATACACCAACGCTGTATGTGTTTTATACCCACTGCACACTTTACAATTCTCACACACCCACTGCGCACTTAATGATTCAGCATATATCACTTTTTCAATTCAATTAACTCCAATCTTTTGGTTGACACCGATACACACACATCTCCTTGGTTGCTGCACACTCACCAAAACTCTGTTATCACACACACTCACGTTAACTCCAAGTGCCACACACTCCAGCTGCTGTATTGATTTCCTAATAAATTTTCTTCTCTCACGTTGTATGCCACACGCCCTTAAGAGATTAACTTCAGCTGTAGATTCAAAATATGCACAAATCCTTCACACAATTAGAGTCCCACTTAAATTCAAACATGTAACAACCTCATCCTTTTAACTTAATCAATCCACAAATCCTAGTAATTTCCAACATGTCAAGCTGTAAGATAATTCCAATATCAACATGATAGTAGACTTCAATGTAATGTAGGATTCATTCACAACTACAACCTCTTATTTTTAAGCCCACTATAATTTATATCTTATATGTCCAATCAATAAATAATGCCAAAACTATTTACTTAGATATATAACATATATCCTAACATTAATAATACACAGTCTTATTACCAACCGAACTAGTTGGCAATATAATATTTATATAAACTAACAAAAAATTGATGTGTTTAATTTTAAAAAATTAAATAGAAACCTATTGTATTTAAAATTTGAAGGTAAACACAATTTTAAAATTCCTTTTCAATTTTATTAAATATTACATATTAAAAATAAAATAAAATTTTCTTTTAAAAGTTTGATTAGAAACTTTTTTCCGTTCATTATTAAAAGTGTTAGAGTATCTCATATTGACTAAACATGAAAATATTAAAGGGTTTATAAGTGATAAGGGTCAACTATCCAAATAACTAGTTATAGTTATTTTGGGAATAGTTGACCCAAGCCCAATTCTTGTTAATGGGCTCTACACTCTGTCATATTAGAAATTCTAATATGGTATCAGAGCAGGTTTGGTCCGGATTCTTAATTTCCCAGTTGTTCGTCTAGATGTTCAGTCTCAGCGGCCCGGTCTGATTACCACTGTGTTTATTTCAAGTGACAACTGAATATTCAATCTCAATTACATTTGAGAGGGAGTGTTAGAGTATTCCATGTTGACTAAATATGAAAATGCTAAAGGGTTTATAAGCGGTAAGGGTCAACTATCTAAATAACTAGTTCTAGTTATTTTAGGAATAGTTGACCTAAGCCTAATTTTTCCTAACAAGCTATGTACTCTTTCTTTCGTATTAAAAATTCTAATAAAAGGAAAATTATCTATCGACCATTTAATGAATGAGCAGTAGCATTTGTCTCGATACTCCCCAAACCTCGACTACTGTATTTCACTCTTATTAAGTTGAAAGTGTAGCCAATATGATCGATGCACCATTATGGAATCCATGAAATTTTGACCTTACATTCATTATCCGACAAAAAAGAAGATAAACTTGAGCTATAAGCTACATGATTAAGCATCTTTAAGATGCAATCATGCCTTTTACACTCCAAAGCAAACGTCTTAGCTTCAAACCTCAACCTCAATCTTTCACTCACTTTTGCATCTCTAAGTTATACAAATAACAAATCCACCAAGTGGTTCCAAACTTGTTGCATCTTCAGTGTCCTGGATGAACCAAAACATTTAAAACTTAGTGATAGAACTCCTAAAGTGTATCTTGTTCAAATGTTTACACTAAATATTATGTTGTGATTACAGATTATTATAATAATTACGAATGGTACCAATATGGTTATGAAACATACGGATGCAGTTTCGTAAATTTATAATAATAAACTCATTTACAACTGAAACATTGAAAATATTTCTTACGAATGGGCCAATTAGTGGTGGGAGGTACTCTCACCTTTGCTAACTCGTACGTTTGATCGCACCCTATCTTTTTTATAAATTACAAGTCCAAATTGCATAAGATGTAATTCATTTAAACTACTTATAAAATTAAATTGGAAATACGTTGTATTTATCAATATTAATTAATTTATTAAATTACTTATTCCCCCTGTGCAAATTAAGAATTATTGAATACTTTTTTTTTTTTGAGAAATAAGAATTATGGAATACTTACTAAAGATATGAGGCTACAAATCCCGTCAATCAATTATATGTAACCTAATGCGAGTTTATAATGCCATGTGGGCATCAAATGCACTCCATTTACGTGGACTTCGAATAGCTCTGTTTTGAAATCCGAATCGGATCGATTGATTCGACCGGTTCGATCAGTGATTGGTCGGTTATTCGGTCCGAGTGACCTCTAAAAATCAGTCTTTAATTGAACTAGTATAAATCGGAAAAAACCAGTCAATTGACCGGTTAAATCGGGACTGGTCGAACTGGTTGGCCACTAGTTTAATAATTTTTTAATTTTTAATTTTGCTTTTTTCTTTTATGTGTTTTTTAATTCTTTAAAACGGAAAACCCACCTTTTTTCTAAAAATCTAATAGAAGTATATAAATTTATGATAAAATTGTTGTAGCGACCCCTGTGTTATACGAAAGTAGCTAATTAAACCCTGAGATATAAATGTTACTCTATTAACCTTATGTTTTCAATTTTGCTGCAAAAAAAAACCTTAGCCGTGTGTTGTTAAGGGGCTGTGAGTTAATAAAATTTCAACTCAGAGTTTTTTTTGCTAATATTTATATGTCAGGGTTTTTTTAGCAACTTATGAATAACACAGGGTTATTAAGGCAATAAATTCTAAGACAAAGGCATATCAAAGCCCATGTAAAGTTACGTAAAGATAAACAGCCTAAGACAAGGTCATCTTTTAGACCATGTCATGAAACTCTAATTGCTTTTATTTTAAACCTGGGTTTAGCTTCTAAGAGGTAGAATAGCACCTAGGAGTTCAATTTTGAGCCATAGAGTTATAGAAGCTCTGGGAATGACCTCCTTGATCCAAACCAAATTGTACAAGGATGTCTTGTGAGAATGGATGCTTAAGAGGATACCCCTACAAGAAGCCTTTGAGAATCGCCCTAATGAGTCAGATCCATATACAGTGTCTGTAGGAAAATCCCGGGGTGTACATCATATGTACAAGGTGCGGAAAACAAAAATTTTTGTTGCCGGGACTTTTCCAAAAGCCAGGATCCATGTGTCTATATAAAGAACCATTAAAGATCAAAATCAATTCATAAAGAACATCAAATTAATGAAACATGCCTTTTTTTATTAATGAATAAAGATTGTACATGGCTTTGTACAAGCGATTGTCTTTAGGACACTACTCTAACAATCTTACAATACAAACATAAATCGAGTTGTGACACTATACAAGTAAATTTATGGGTATCGTGCAAGCATAAGTCGAGTTACGCAGGGTACAAGTCGACTTACACTAACAGTTTCTTCAGCGTTGTTAGCATTAGGATATTATGGACTTACTCGTTAGAAATTGAAAACATAAGATTAATGAAATGGGTAAATGCTTTATCTTGAACAACTTTTTCTGCACAACAAAGATCGGCAAGGATTAACTCTCAAGCAAAACCCTACAGCTGGCCAGAGCACAAACTTCTGAGAATCAATTCTAATTTAATGAGCTTGAATTACACACTTTGCTTTTTGTATTAAGATAAATCCTGAATATGCTACCACAAAATCAACAGAATGTGTCACTGAAACTACAGCAGTAGCTTTAGTTAGCCATTTACACGTGCCTAGGAAACCAAACCATCTGTATCTAATCAGAACCAAATCCTACAGGATATTATACAAATTTCTGATCAGATAACTAAGCAACTCGTAGATTCAATAAACCAGTTCCAACAATACACGAAACAAGGGCCCAATTGCAGTAGTAGGACAACTGGTCTCGCAATCTTTTCTGTACACCAAAAGCAGATTCCTAACCGCAGACGTGGTCTGGGGTCATCAGATCACTAAATTTGGGATCAGCGTCTACCCTATAATTCCAGATAGCTGCCAAAGTAAAGAAAAGGTGAAACATCAGTCAAACAGTAGAAAAAATATTATTTACGTCCTGCTAATATCCAAGATCAGGTAAAATGTCGGTCACACAGAAAAAATTATTATTATTTCTTGCTAACATCAAATCCCGGGCCAGAAGAAAGCCATAGAGATACCTTAATTGACAACTGACAGCAGAAACAAGTCATTACTGTGGTAATTTATCAGAAGTAGTACGCTTATCAAAGAACAAGCAATTAAATAACTTGAAAATAATTCACAAAGTATGCTCGTGTAATGTTTTATGGAATAGGCAGCTAGACGCAATGTTTAGTTAGTCCATATGTGAAGTACAAACGATTAGGATAACAAATATAACAGCCAATAAAATGCCAGAAGGGCAGCAGTTAACTGAAAAACAATGTTTAGAATGCAAAAATGCTTAAATAACCAAAACCATCCGCAAATTACCCAGCTTGCGTGTGATTCAGGCCATTACAAGGCAACTCAAATGAGCCATATCCATTTAGTTCATGCTTGAATTATAACCTACAGTTCTAAAAATTATAGCATATAAAATTGCATTTTAATCGATGTGATCCTTCGTTGATTTTGATAGGAAATTTATACAATCAGTAGTCCGCAAACAAACATCAAGAGAAGATTTTGTTGTTAATGCTCTCACCAATCACCACTTCAAAACAGTGCATAAGACTTCACTTTATTTAGTTAGTTAGCATTAACAGAAGTGGAGAAAGGACCAGGGACATGACATGGAATTATATATACTATACATCAAGTTCCGACCCATGTTACAGCTTTTTCATGGTCTTTGTTCTGTAAAAGTCATAAAAACACCATGAACTTCCTGAAAGTAACATGTATACTGTTTTGTTAGTTATTAGGCAGCAGTGTTACTTCAAGCCAGTACCTTGCACTCCCCTCCAACTAAAAACGAAACTAACCACAAGTTCCATTGCAAGGGCATCCAACCAAAACTTTGGGCATATGATGTATTTGTAAATAATTCATTATTAATATATGATAAACAGCATTCTCTTAGCATCTCCCCTTTATTTTAAAAAGAAAGGCCTCATGCAGAAAAACACACAGAAATAGTATTGAGGGAAAAAAGTATAAAGCCAAAAGAGACAGTTGCTCTTCCATAAACTTTAAAACACAACCTAGAAACAGACAAATGTGAGAACTTGAAATTAAATGTTTATATGTCTATGATATGATCACATCTAAAATGAGAATTAAATACCATTTGAAAGAAAATTAAGGATAAACACCAAGTAATGACAAACAAGAGCCTAATGACTCCAGATATGAAGCCACTGTAGAACCTTATTTGACAAGGTTTCAGGCCGTAACAACATTTGCACAGTAAACAAAGGTACAAACACTTAAATAAGAAGTGTGTAGTATTCGTTTGATGCTATACAATATTTAGCGCAGCATATTTTCTACATTGTACAAGAGTTTTAGCCAGTTTTTATTTCACATGGCAGCAGTATCATTGCAAGAGGTGAACGTGTAAGAGATCTGCAGTAATGATAAACCAATTCCATAACAAATTTTATGCAAGATCTTTTCTTTTTAGGAGCTTCTTTCTTTTACTTATACTCAAGTATAAGCAAGTCAATTCCCAAGTATCGTAATATAACATAGAACTGTCATTAACCACTATTAACCTTCAACAGCAGCAAACAACACATGCTTATGAGAACAACAACAACAATATATGAACACTGAAAATCCCAATTCCATCTTATACTCTATATAAGCAATTAAAAGATCCACAGTCATAACCATACCTCTGCTCAATTACAAGGTTCTCCAAACCTAGAAATTGCTATCATGTATATAGTTCTTCTGAATCCAAAGCGCTAATCAAAATTCTATGTCATAGACTATCTATTTGAGCATTAAATTAAAGTAGAAACACCAACACACAACCCCACCTTTCATTATCCGTTCTTGAACAAAACACAATTACTTTGATAAATTTGGCTCTCACAATCAATTATTCCAATTACTTATGGCAAATCCTTATCCTAATCACAATCTTCACTATCTACTCACTAAATAGTCAATTCATGAGAGAAAGCGAATAATGCCTATACAGTCAATCTAATAGTTGATACCTATCATAAGACAAAAAAACATTACAAACTATATACAAAACATAGCAAGCATAGCAAAGTAGGTTTACCTGAACTACTGAAGCGCTTAGTTTAATTCCCTACGTCAGATCCAGATGCTGAGGAGCTATCACTATCAGTGTCTGCAAAAAGGGAATGCATAAACCAAAAAAAAAAAATCATGAATACCAACTTGTGAGACTAGTATAATATAACAACTAAATAAACACACAAAATACCGCTTGAAGAAGATCCAGAATCACTGCTGGAGCTACTTGAACTACTAGACCTACTCCCATCATCTCCCTCTTTTCCATCTTGAACAGGGGATGAAGTTGAAACATTTCTTTCATCTACCAAAAGGTAAGAAAACTGTCAAATGAAAATCAAACAGAATATCAGAAGTTCCATTGGCTCACATAACCTAGTCAATTTCACCTGTTTTGTTTTGTTTTGCAGTATCTGCAACAACTGCTGCCAAAGTCTACAAAGAAACAAGAACATAAAAAACATTTAGCCACTGTGCCTTCCTAAAATAATTGAAGACTAAGGTAATATGGTAACTTTACCTTCTCCTGGACATTCTGTGCAGCTTCAGCTCTGGCTTGCATCGCAAGTTCTGCTTTCCTCTTTTTCTTGCTAAGACTCTTTTTATAGTTGGTTACAAACCTGTCTAGCTCCCAAAGAGTCTCTGCATCGACACTATCAATATCCACCTCAATCTCATCATCATGTTGGAAAAGTGCTGAATTTCTCTTTTTAATTATCTGTACAATATTGTCCAACTTCTCAGAAGGTAAGCTCTGGAGGTTTGTGCTAAGCTTTTGTTTCTCCTCATAAGTCATGTCCCTTTTATTTGGATCTTTGGCTTTAGGCTTCTTCGGCGCAGGGATTCTTCCTGAAGGAGTAGTACTGATGGCTCTAGATCTAATGTCAAAATGTGGATATGTCATTGATTCTGATCTGTCCAAAATCCTTCTCATATCAAGAGGTGGAAGAGGCAATGGAGGGGCCTTTCTTGACGTTGGTGTGGGAAAGCCCAAGTCATAACTAAGAGCAAACCTCACCTCACGATCATAATCTGCCTTTATTGTAAGCCACTTGTCTTCAAATATATTCAGCAACTGCTCTGCCATTATATGAACATCTTGCCCTTTGGGATTATACGTCAAAGCATTGTGAAAAGTAAGTCTGACATCCTCTGCAAACTCTTCAGGCGACTTGTACCAATTCTTGGTCAGCTTTGATTTTACTGTTCCCAAATCCATAGGATGTGTGATAATGGAAAAGTAATCATGCAAACCAAGACCTTTCACATCAACTGGAGTATTAAACACCCAACCATGCTTATGCTTCATCAACTTTTCAAGCAAAGAAGAACAACTCTTGAAAATTTTAGTGCCAGGTCCAAACCCATGACCCAGATCTCCTCTCCCTTGCTTTTTCCCATTCAACTTTGACTTTTTGTTACTCTCTGCCGGTGGAAACTTGTCTTTGGCCAATAAAAATTCAGAATTTCTATAGAACTGATTGGCTTTTGGAGTCCTCTTCTCTTTCTCCACATTCTCACCAATGCTCTGGCTCTCCAGCACAGATATGCTAAGTTGATTCAAAGGCCTAGACTGCCTAGGTGTAGGAGTAGGAATAGAAGTACTCTCACGAGGAACAACCACTGAACCAACATCCGAAGTAACCCTCTTCAGCCCATTACTTACCCCGTCATTTATCAGTATCTTTGGATTACTAAAACCACCAACACCAAGTTGAACTTCTTTAGCCTCAATCCTTTTTACCAAACTCCTAACCACATCAAGTTCACTCTCCAACTTCCTTCTCAGCTCTCTCATTTCCTGTTTTGACTTTGAAGCCAAATTTATCTTCACCCTGTCATCTGATACTTCCTCGGCTGGCCCATCACTGAAGGGAGCATCTCGAGCATTTGGCACTTCTACAACTGGCTGTCTATTCAAACTTGAAGAATCATCAGGAGTCGCATTCAATACTGAAGCAGGCGGTTGCTGCGTTAAATTCACATTGTCCACAGTTGAGGGCTGCAATTCTGGATTTTGAATTGAGGTTTCCTCAACAATTTTTTGGTTGTTGTTATCAACATCAGCATCATGGTTGCTGTGGTCATTATCCTCGTCGCCACCTTCAGACGTGAGCAAAGTAGCAGTGGTTGCAGTTGCTGCAGTATTGTTAGCGTTGGTGGTCGGGGTTGTTAAGCTTTGGATGTCCTCCTTATTGACGTCGCTGTAATTGGTAGCATCAGCACCGGTCGTGGTGGTGGTGGTAATTACACCGGTGGTGGTGGTGGCGGTGGTGGTGGGGGCGGCGGCAGTGTTGAGGGAGGTTAAGTTGGTAAGGTTCTTTTTAAAGGCTTTTCTTGTATAAACCTTGTTCTCACTGTATCTCTGCTTCTCCCTTGCTCCTTCACTTCCTCCTCCCTCTCCTACTACACTCCCCGAAGCCATACATGTAAGTACCCCCAAAACCCTAATTTCTTCACCAGCAAATCTGACTCAAATTACTAGGCTCAAACTAGGGTTTTTCCCACCCAAAACCCCAATTCTGCCCCAACAAACCCAAATCAATCACAACTCTAACCCAACAGACGACAATAAACAAAGAAGCTTATTCGATCTAATCTCACCTGTAAAAGACAAATACAAGTACACACTTTACTCGCTCTCTACCACCAGCAGATTCATATATGACCATAGATAGATGTACAGAAGAAGGTTGAAGAAGTAAAATTTGGTACTATGAAAAGAGACTGAGATTGAGACCCGATTAGGGTTTGGAGGCCGTTACCTTGTTTACGATTCGAGCAGATCTTCAAGTATCGTTTCGCTCTCTCTGAAAAAAAAAAAAAAACCTACTTCTCTCTCTATATCCTTATCTCACAGGTGTACGGTTGATATGCGTTCGTCGTGGTGGGGAAGCATGATGTGGGAAGCGTAGACTGACGCGCAATTGAATGCACGTGGCGAACACTGGAGTTAAAGAGGGGAAGAGCGTGGGGAAGACGGGGTTGTTGGGGCGTGGAAGGATTGGTGGGGTATTGGTACAGCTTATTTATGTAATAATATGTACCCCAGCTATTTGCTACTATTCATCCACCGATGTTGCTAATGCTTACTCGTTAAGATCCTTTTTATCATTTGGTCCCAACTCTCGTATACTCCTCTGGATCCAAATCTTCTGTCTAATTTTATGGTATCTTATTCTGTCCCATAAATTTCAACCATTCATTTATATAAATTCTGCAAATGAATAGCTGAAGACAAAATAAGACACTACAAAATTGGACAGAAGATCCTGTCCCTACTCTTACCTTAATTCACTACCATCAATACCAAGCATACAATCCATATACCCATATTTGCTACTCATCGTATATATTAGTTAGCTCAGAGAACTAATCCTCCCATGTAACCTTATATTTGCATAAAGGGTGATATAAGAACAGCATAGATCTTCATGTAAACAATCCACATTACTCTTGAAAACCGCCAAGCTTCAGCTTCCCCCAAAGGGTGTCTTCTCCCCTAAATGGTGTAGACATCAATTGCATCACTTTATAATTCTAGCCTTCTGGGTCTTTACAACCAAAACAATGTACAGAAGCATCAAACTAGTACCTTCTAAGTTTAAATAAAAGGATAGACAATCACCATTCAAGAGTAACTATGTGCACGTCCTTAGAGGCCCAACCATTTGGTAATAGATTTGACTTTTGGCATCCCCATTACTTGATATCGATCCAACACAGAAGTACTCCATACAAGGTTTTTCATGTCTTTAACTTTGTGTCCCACAAGCCAAGGCCTGTCTGCGAGTGCCTTGCCTTCGTAAGTGCTCAGGTATTAGCCTATTAATTAGCTCAGGAGAAGCACCGGCTAGCTGCAAAAAGATATGAATAAGAAGTGAATTAACTAACAATAGTTGCAACATTGAAGACGAAAGAAAATATACCAGTGTCCATCCAGTAAAGCATCATAGATGTCATTGCCAATTCTTATCAAAAGTTACCCAAATGCAATCCTTCATATTGGTGGGGTAGACAAGAAGTAGGGTATTCATTAAAACAGCAGAAAAATAAGGATATGGCCAGACACATAGGTAGGTAACGTAGGAATCTCCCGAAAAAATATTTACAGGCTGTCACCTAAGCAACAATTGTTAGCAGCAGAATTATGGCTAATTTCATAAAAGGAGGACCAATAGTTAGCAGCAGTATCATGCCTAACTTCATCTAAGAATTCTTACGAGGAGGACCAATGGTTAGCACCGGTATTCTACCCAATCAGGCATGCTACAAAGATGAATGAACAGGACCCAGGCCAGTATGGATGACTCCAGAAAATTAAATTGAGGAAGCTTGAACAGAGCAACAAACCATGTGGAGTGATTCACCCAAAGCAGCAAACCCTGGAGGCTGAGAACATAA
Source organism: Erythroxylum rufum (assembly GCA_027478365.1). NCBI lineage: Eukaryota > Viridiplantae > Streptophyta > Magnoliopsida > Malpighiales > Erythroxylaceae > Erythroxylum > Erythroxylum rufum. Next base: position 9,794,432 of record JANIHZ010000009.1, on the reverse strand, counting down.
AAAGTCAAGTGTTTTCGGCTGCAAGTGTGGCGACTGGAAAGGAAATGGTGAGGTTCCGACCTCATGACCAGTTCAACCAAGGTTATAGCTATTTGATAGTGGTCAGTCATAACTCCAATATGTAGACTAGTTAACATTCAGTAGTTACAGAAGACATGCCCACTAATTCTAGCTCAAATCAGATGATTGAGTCCAGTGAACTCAAGCCGTGAGGTAAGCATTTATAATTAAATATTTTGTAGTTCAGCAAAGGACTTAGGACAAAGATGAGATAGTCATGTGAACACAAAATCTTTTAATTCCATATCTTAGATAGTTCAAGTATGAACAGTTGAGAAATAATTTAATCTTGTCATACTTCTTCTTTAAAGTCGAAAAGATGGGGCATTGATTTGCCATTTGGAAGGCGGGCATTGGGTTCACGAAGCTCATCAAAGAAAGGATGTGCACATGCTTCAAGCTGCAATAACAAGGAAAGAAAATTTCAGTCAAGATAAAGTTCATTAACATCAAGTGAAAATATGAAACCTCAGAACGTATCCAAGGAGTAGTTGCAGTCTCAACCCAACAGAAGATGACATGCCAAATAAGTTCTGATCCAATGCTCGCTGAAAAGTAAATGATGAAGCATTGCATTTTACAAGTACTTCTTCTTCAATGACTCTCCAATAAAATATGAAACCTCAGAACGTAGCCAAGGAGTAGTTGCAGTCTCAACCCAACAGAAGATGAAATGCCAAATAAGTTTTGATCCGGTGCTCACTGAATAGTAAATGATGAAGCATTGCATTTTACAAGTACTTCATCTTCGATGAATCTCCAAGAAAAGGAAACAAACTCACCGCAGTGCAGCGAAGACTAGGTGAATATTGAAGAAGCCGTGAAGCAAGATCAATTGCTTCAGGAGGCATCCATTTCTGAAAAACCTGAACCAATGACAATTACAGTTGATTTACTACATGCTTACTCCGAAACAATTACCATATGTGTCAAATGAAAAATAAACAGAAAATTCAGATTTAATAACTTTCTGCATGCACAGAGATAGCCACAGCAGCAACACAGTGATCCAAGAAGAGTGGTCAATGTATGTATGTACACTCATGCACACTCAGTTTAGCATTTGCAGACCTAGGTTTGTGTTTCTAATATTGCTTTAAATATCTTAGCTTTTGCAACATCCAAATTTTAACGCCCCCCATAAGCATAAGCACACAAACCATACATTTGCAGAATAGATAAATGCACACTCATGTACTAAGGAGGACTTCATGTCGTCGCTGTACTTGCAAAAAGAAATTCCTAATTCAACTATTTGCAAAGAGTTTTTTTTTTTCTGTTCTTGTCAGATAATCTAAGTTCTTGTTAACTATAGACGGTTTAAGCTATGAGTTGAGACTTGTTCATCATCATTCTTATATTAACCACTAGTAAAATATTATTTCAAACAAAAACTATTAGGGTGGCAACAATATTTTTCTGTCACTGACTCATTGTGCATTATCAGGAATATGACTGAAGCCATTTGAAATCATAGGCATGGCATATTACATACCTTATGCCAAGGATGTGCTTTAATCTGGGGAAACCTAAAATCTGTATAGTTGGGATTCATACACCGAATTTCTTCTCGAGTTGGAGTACCAAGAACCTACAAGAGAGTGGCTAAGGATGCTTTTGTGACCTGTAAGGTTCTTTGAACCTTAGTATTTCCAGCAAAAGATGTATTATGACTTCACCTTGATGATCTCAACAAGTTGTTCCACTGCATTTTCTCCTGGAAACAATGGCTGTAAAAAAGACATAGTTTCTAATAAGTGACTGTAGGACAAAAATACTATAGAACATGAAATGAAGAAAGGAGGAGAAAGGACTAACCAGATAGCTTTTTATAGCGCAGTAAAATAAATTGCCATAAAGTCACAAACCTGGCCTAAGAGAAGCTCAGCTAGAACACAACCAGCCGACCAAATATCAATTGATGTCGAATACTCTGTTGCACCAAATATCAACTCTGGGGCTCGATAATAGCGAGAGCATATGTATGATATGTTTGCTTCACCCTTGACCTAATAGCAAAGAAAAAATGTGAAAAAGACGAATAACACAACAATTTAATTAGAGAAATAAATATTTTAGAATTGTCCATATCCCTGACAGTTAGAACATTTCTATTCCCCCATTTAGGTTCTCATGCATCAAGTATCCATGTTGTGGTTTGGACTGATTAGTTTCTCCATTATAGCCAATGTAAACTGCCAAATTGTATCCTTCAAAATAGTAGAACTCTTCTGAGTACCAACGTTAACCATAAATGAGGAAATGAGCCAAGTAACTTAAATGTTACAGAAACACCAGATGCATCCTCAAAACAAGGAAAAAAGAAAGGGAATTAAACCACTTAGATTCTTAAATGTAACCAAAAAAAATCCGATGCATCTTTTCAAGATACTGCATTTAGAGGTAAGAGGAACAAGGACAGTTCATCAAGGTATACAATCACCAAGAAAGTTTGTATATAACTTCCCATAAAACATATTGGAAAAACAGGTTTACAAAATACAAAGTATATCAACAATAAGAGTACAGAAGTATCAAGTACCTTCAGACTCAGTTTAACATTTTTCAACTGCTTCTTCAGAATCTATATGCTGCTAAACAAATACTTTGCCACTTGAAACTATTATAGAAAACTTAATTGCTCATGACAAAATTATGAGTAAGAACCATACTAGAGCAGATAAAGCTCCAAACAAATTAAACAAATTACCTAAAAGGAAAGAAATTTAAGAGTTTTAGTCAATTGTCCAAGTCAGATATCACATACCATTCTTACTTTTGCATTAATTTAGGTTACTATTGTAATAAATTAAAAGAGGCAGAGTTAACAAATGGCAATTCTTACCAGAACTTTAGCACTTCCAAAATCACAGAGCTTCACTTGGTGGGTAAAAGGATCAACCTGTATAACGTTACTAGGTTAAGATAACCAGTCAACTAACTAATAGGAAAGCGAGAAGAGAAGGCAGTGAGGAAGTGTAACAGAGAAATGCATACTAGAAGATTTTGTGGCTTCACGTCCCTGTGGCAAACTCTAGGAACTGTATGGATATACGCCAGACTTCTAAATATCTGAAATGTGTTTTCTTTCAAGACCCAAATCACAAGAAGGAATGGTTTTTAAATAAAATACAGCCACAGATAAACAAAGGTCCATACTTGGTAGGTGTAGAGCTTCACATATATAAGGGGCATCCTCTGGTTCATAGTGCTATAATGCTTCAAAACACGGTACAATGTCTCAGGGACAAATTCCATAACCAAATTCAGGAAAAGCTCATCGTTACTTGTTGTAGAGAAGAAACAATGTTTCAGGGAAACCACATTGGGGTGTTCCATCAAGCGCATTAACTGCAGCTCACGGTTTTTGTACCGCCCATCCTGTAAGACCTTCTTTATAGCTACCGTTTCTCCCGTTTCTAAGCATTTTGCCTGCAGAGGAGTTATTTCAGAGACTAAAAACAATAAGGAATGAGTTAACTGTTTTTGCTACTGTAGATACCTGGAAGACAATCCCGAATGATCCAGTACCTACAACACGCTCTGCCATGTAACTGACTGTCTGCAAGCAGCATTAGAAAGAACTAAATACAAATTTGTAAATTTACAAAAGAAATTAAATAGTAAATTCATCAATAACTTAATTAAGGGCACGTTCATTGGTAGGTTCTTTAGAAGAATAATTGGAAACAATGTAATGGAAGAACTCCTATAGACCATAAGCCATCATAAGCATTTATTTAATCTTCTTAAAACAGAGCTCAAGTTGCACAAAAAATCATACATCAAATGATAAGTGTGTAGAAGAGACAAAGGGCTGTATTAAACCATAAAAAACAGATCAATATGAACAGGAAAGGACAAAAGTAGAAATGGAGAGCCTTATCAAGTCCCAACCTGTTTGGGTTCACCATTCTTCCCTCCAATGGTGGTCGAGATGATGTGGCCTGTAACTGCATCGTTTCCTTCAATGACTGCTGTTGTCATATCCTGCATTTCAAAATATAACATCAAACTACTGATGACGAGAAACCAGTTTTAAAAATACTGCTCAAGCCATCTAGATATAAATGAGTAGCAATTCCTAAATTTGTGCGAACAAAATACTTATGTCTGAATTAACACAAATCAGAACCTTATGAAAAGTTCCACTGTTTAATGACCAGAATTTTACCCATCTATTCGTTTGTTCATAGAAACAACCGCACAACCAATTTCTCTTCACCAATTAACTGTATGACTGTGCCAACTCAATTAAAGAGCAAAAGATAATAACTATTCTTATAGCATAAGTTGCCATTTAAGGTCACCATTCATCAACTAAAGTGATGCTAAGGTGGTATCGAGCCAAAAAGCAGATCATAGGCAGCTAACTTGGATGTATAATACATTCTTTGCTTCTTAGACGAGGCAATCAATAGAAGGAATTTTGAAGGTGACGGACAAACTAACATCTTAAAGTTATGCTAGTGAGAAGAGGAATGAATTTAGAGGAGAAAGAAAAAGGCGGGATGGTTCTGGATTGAAGAGAGACGAAGGAAAGGAGACCGCAAGAAGGTTGACCCCTAAGGGAAACCAAAACTAAATGTCAAGAAAGCATCAACAATATCACAGCCATTTATATATTTGAAAGGAAGAGACTTGCGATATAAAGTCACCATTTCTTTTTATTTTTTTCCGCTAAACCAAGCTACAGCTAATTCATAGACATAATTCTCCTAACCAACAAGAAAAGTAGCAAGCAAAGAAACTATAGCGTAAAAGGAAGTAAGAATCTTACAGGGAGTCAAACGGCTTTAGACATTAAATGTTTAGAGGGTTTTAACTTGAAAGCGAAACAAAATGGAGTGAAGGATTAAGTGCATGTCGCTCAATTAGTATTCTAGCCCTTAAAAATCATAGAAAACAACAATTCCAAGAAAGTGACAAACGATTAAAGAACAGCGAAACTCAAAGAACAACAAAAGCAGCAAACTGGGTGCTAAAAATCTAACGAATTAACGAGAAAAAATGAAATTAAAGGATAAAAAATAGGTAAAATAAGGAGATCTGTGAGAAGAAATGGAGTAAATTGATCAAAGTTAAACTCACTTTAAACTGAGCAAGAAAGAGTGTGTGTATGTGTTTGTGTGTAAAATGGATGAAAACATTTACCTTACCCGAGGAGTCCGTATCACGGCGGCGATGGTGGAGCTGAGAATGTGCCCAGGGGACTGAGCCCATGTGCTTGCTTGCTTGCTTGCTCACTCACTCCTCTCTTCACCTTCTCTTCTTTTTTCTTTGTGTTGTTTCCCTCACCTCTGTCTCTCTCTCTCTTATTATTTATTCATTCTTTAAACAATTTTAAAAAAGATATATTGATCTTTATACATTTTAAAACATGTTCATTTCCTTGACAAGTACTTTGCTTATACATTTTACCCATATAATAGGATTTCTTTTAAAGGAAGAGTAAAGCTATCTATTTTTTACCATATAACCTTTTTAATATTCATAAGAGGGAGAGAAAATAGTAATAGTGAAACTTGATCTTTAATGATGCATGAATTAAGAGGAATTTTGCATTATATGTTACTTTAATATAAGGGAGGCTATTCTATGTCCTTTTACTTTTCTTTTTTTTATGAAAAGTAAATTAGTATTAAACCAAAAAATTATATACAAGGTCATTAGGGCATACCCCGACCAAAAGAAGAAGATCAAAACATCAAAATAGTCCTAACTACAACAATAACTTCAAAAAGTGATCAAAGTTTCAGGATACATTCTATATAAAATCTTATAAATCATAGTCTTTATCTTAAATACTACATTGAATCATGTAAAAGAAGTTGAGTCCGTTTCTTGTCTTCCACAAAGTGTAGATGGTGCAACAAAACACCAATCTTGCAGCCTTACTTCTCAATCGAGCTCCAATGTAGTTTTTATAGATCCATTTAATAGCACTAGGCAATGTAGACATCCCCGTACTAATCAAGCCATCCTTGAACTGTATCACAGACTGTACCTGTAAATGAACATCTAAAATATAAATGGGTCATTGTCTCCCGCTTAACTCCATATAAACTACAAGTTCTATCTATGTCTAGAAACATCAAATTATCTTTGGTTGGTAATCTATTACACAAAACAAGCCAAGTAATAAAGGAGAACTTTGGGGGAATGTAGTTCTTCCAAATAAAAGGCATTTACGGTCTTTTTATCTGCTTCATACGTAATAACTCATACCCCTTCCTTAAAGAGAGTCTTTCATTTATGCACATCTTCTGAAGTCGCCACACCATCATTTCCTTTCCAGCAAGTTTCTCCATCAAAGAATCTCTAATAAAAGCAAACATCTTCATCAAAGGTGAATCTTTAATCGAAGGTTTCCAATCCCAAATTGATTTCCCCCTTAAAAACACCTCATGTACTTTTACTTTTCTAATATCATTAAATGTAATGTCAATAGGGAGAGATTATTGAAGCAAGTGAGTTCTAATGTATAATTTTGAAATTAACAAAATATTTTACTAGTAATAATTTTGATATTTGGTGATTTAAAAAGTCAACTTGTTAAAGCTTTAAGCAAAAAGGTCAAAGATCTAGTTCAATAGAAGAATAAGATGATCAAAATCAAAACAAGCAAAGTGGGGTACCAAGTATAATTCAATAAAGTTACAAGGTAATTCAAGCTAAGTGGACTAATAATAAGAAAAAATAAAGTCATTCTATATGCAAAAATTATTGTAATCTTTCTTGTAATGTTATATTACTCATTTGAATGGTTTATGGGATCAAATATTGTATAATCATTTCATCATCATAATTCATACATCTTTTTGTAATTAAGAGGAAATTTGGTTTAAGTTTAAAGAAAACCCTCTTAATGCATTGAAAATATCTCTTTAGGAACTTTTTAAATGAATTTGGATTAAATTCTTATCAAAAGTGTCTTTTAACCTTTGAAATGACTTGAGTTTAAAATACTTGTGTTCAGGAGGTTTGATCCACTTATGTTGGAGTTAACTTAACTTATGATAAGGTTTTAAAGTGGTTTCTATATTTTTTACATACACTAGTTGACCAGTATGACATATTAATCAACCATTATTCTTAAAGAAAGATATTGTTATATATGAAGAGTTTGTGCAACGACACTAGTTGATACAGTAGTGAATCAATGTTGTACATTGGTCAATTAATGTCATTATAATACCTATTATAGTGACTAATTTGTATCTTTAATAGGCATATTTTGTTGTTTTGAGTATATCTATATACTACAACTGAGTTGTGGGATGAATATCTTGCATACTAAAGAATTGGTAAGAATTTTATGAGCCTAAAGAGTGCGTTTGTTCATTGTATGACATATATTAAGCCCTAGTTCATTTGTGTGAATAAGAAAGGAGGATCTTAAGTTATATATGATTATGCAATTGTTGCAATTGGGAAAATTACCATAATATACATTGTGATGGTTTCTCTTGACCTTGAACAAGAGTTGTAAAAGGTTTTTTCTTCACTCGTGATAAAATAAGATGATTATAAGAGCTACACTTCACCTATGACAAAGAAGATGTATGGAGAATTACTCCTCACCCATTAAAGGAAGCAAATAGTGAACTCCTAATGGATCCTAGGAAGTGAATGTAGGCAAAGTTGTTTGGTTTAACTATTAAAATTTGGTTTTGTCTTTCTTTCCCTATTTTCTCTTATTATTGTTGTGTTTGTTTTAATATTACCTTATATATATATATATTTCGTAGTCATTCATTAGAATAGACAATTCAATCATTAGAAATTTAAAAAGGTCAAAAAGTATATACACATAATTCACTTCCTCTTATATGTAATTTGGCGACCAACAATCATAAAGTAGGGTATTAATCTAGTGATGAGCTATTGTAAAGAGACTATTGAAGTAGACCATATTCTTTAAAACTGTGATCATACAGCTTTTATTAGTGTGGAGAAAAAGTGATGCTAACTGAATTAGTAATATACATTAGAGAACCTATGAACAAGTTTAATTCAGTCCTAAAGCTAAAACAAACATATAGAGGAACTAATGTGTTGATTATAAGGAATCAAGAACCAAAAGAATTTGAATGCCACAAAAAAAGAATTCTTCAATAAGTTTGAAATTGAATGAAGAATAAGAAAAACAAGTTTTGACGACTCCCAAATAACAAATATGTCAAAAAAATTTATAATTAAAAAGAAACATGCCTTAAAATATTAAATAAAAGAACTTAGGTTTCGAACATGCATAGACTTAGATATGATCGTGGACCATATCATGTTAGTTACTAACCTTTAAACATCAGTAGGCATGGTCTAAAAAATGCTTGTGTCTAAGACTATAGATTTTTAACTTTATGAAGTTAGACACAGTCTAGAATACTCCTGTAACTTTGATAAGTTGGCAAAATCTATTCAACGCTATGTTGGAAATTATGTTCATCCAAAGATGATTATTTTTCCTCCAACTCTAGCTCTTGTAATTAATCCAAACTCATATGAAATGGATCACCTATTTGGGCTAGACGTATTCGCATTATACCCTCACTCTTCAAATGATTCATTCTTAAACCTTCATTTACAATAAAAGGGAAATAAGTCTCTTTTTATAAAGGTACAATCATGGTTGGGTTAGTGTAAAGAACACTCTTAATATTATTCCCCTTTTTCTCCCTCTCATTCTTCTTTCCTTCATTCTCTCTTTTCAATCTTAATTAGTCTTCATAGACCTACTTAGGTGTTAAAAGTACATGAGTAAGAGGTCCATCATCCTTCATAAAAGTGTACTTATTCTTAAAGCCTTCATATGCAACATTTATGTCATATTTCTATGACCTTCCTAATAAGATATGACCAACTAACATAAGTGTGATATCACATAATACCTCATCTTAATAACTTCCATTAGAAAAGAAAATCATCACCTACTTATTCACCTTGATCTCTTTGCACTCTTTAATTTATTGAAGTTTATATGACTTTGGATGTTTTATAGTAACTAAACTCAATTTCTCTACAATGGTACTGTTATCCATATTATTGCAACTTCATCCATCAATAATCACAATACCTTGTTATAAATGTGAAATTTAATATGGAATATATTTTCCTTCTACTGCTATAGCCCATCCTCCTTGATTTTAAGGCTTAATGCTCTCTAAGTGATAAGCACACTGCTCTTGATAGCATATTCAATGCCCTTATTGTTATAATATTTAAGTGGTGGTATAGATTTTTTTTCGTTCGAGTCAGCATCCTCTCTACTCCTCCACCATCCCTCATGATTATAACTCTTTTATTTAGGCACTGGGATGTAATATGTCATATTCCTAAACACTAAGAACATTTAATGTCTCTATTTCAAAAGAGTTGAGAATTAACTTTTAGCTTTAGGTGGGTCAATTTTTTCTTTAGAAGAACTCTTATCATACTTTTTCTCCTTTCAAATCTCCAAAAATCATACTACTAATAGAGTATCTAGATATTTCTTTATGGCTTAGTTATCTCTCCAATATATAGTTACTTCGTCTTGACTATTCATTTGATTATGTTGAATGGTTGAGGTGTAGATCTATTTTAATGGCTAAGATTTAAACAATTCAAAATCAAAGACTAAGATGATACGGATTGTATGGTAAATAACTTAAATGTTATATTTTTTAATTAGTTTTAAATGAATGAGTATAATGATGCTACATTTAAGACAAATCAACGACTTGTTTTTTTTTTCATGTGAGCCTAATTTTGGCTAACAAGAGCGTGACATATAGAGGAAAGATAGAGAAAAAATTATGTATTTTTTAAGAAAGACATGCCCTAAATTTGTTAGATTATTTTAGATCTAATGGTTCATAGCTAGCTACCTAACTTTGAAGGAAAGGACCAGTAACATATTGATACATGACATGATATAGGTGATAAGTGTTAATTAGACTATGTTTTTAGCATTATTGAAAGAAATTTGCTTGAACTTTGATTATTTTTATAGATTTTGGTACTTAATGCAGATTATATTATATTTATAATTCAATAAAGAAAGAACAAAATCGAGCAAATTTAAGTCAAACCAGAGCAATTTTGACTTAATTTTAGAGGAATGACTCAAAACATAGGTCAAACATGGACCTGTATTCTACTTATGTGGGCTACTAGTTCATTTTGTTTCTTCGAGAATTTTCCACGTGGAAAAATAAGGCCCAAACGTGAATTCAAATTTAATCCTTGAAAATTGTTTCTCAATATAAACCCTTAGATTCATAATATAGGGTAATTATTGAGTTATTAAAGCAACACGAGTATAACAAAAACCTATTTTGGTTCCGTATTGGCGATAATTTTAATAAAAATTTTGTGCTTTTATGCCTTAAAAAGATTAAAGATGAATAAAGGCTAAGAGAATAATCTTAAGGAATTAAACTAGAGTATCTTAGGATTGAAAAAAAAAGAGAGCAATTTTGGAGAAATAGAAGGGGATTACATCAAGTTTAATTAAACTACTTCAAATTTTCAAGAATCCATAAGAATGGGAAATTAATCTTAAGGGTAAGAAACGAGAAAATAACTTTTAAGATATCTAAAACCAAAAGGCATCCCATTAACAAAGATGACATTGTTTCTTTATAGATATGATTGATACTGAAGTTTCTCATGTTATATAGAAAATAATCACAAAAGATCCATTGAAAACTTATATCATGCAAGGAAAAGAAGGGGAGATACATAGCCGTATTCTAATGGAGCATATGGCACATATGGAAGCTAATGAGAGTAGGAAAAGGAAATTTAAGGAGATTAAGAGACCGAAGAAAAGTATAATCAAGCCTTTGTTTGAGGAGCTATCAATATGGAGGGTTAAAGTAAAAAGTCTAACTAAAAGACTTATAGAAAAGCAGTTATTGTGAGACAACTTAATGAATTAGATATTTTTGTTTCAATGTAGTTGCTTTTATGATCTTTATCACTAGATTTAGTATGTTTTTGTCTAATTTTTATTATGTTGCATGTGCTTTAAGTTAAAGTAATTTTAAAATCAAGAATTAAACATGTTTTGAGGTGTTTTCATTATTATATTAGGATTATCTTACCTATCATTAGATTTGGTTGAGTTTTGTTGGCTATATAAGACAAAAACCAGCATAGGTCGATGTTTTTTTTCATGTTTCACAAAACATCACTATTTAAATTTAGAGAGTGAGCCAATAGTTGAGGATCCCCATTAATGGATTAAAGATTAAGGATTATTAATGGAATTTGACAAGGCCAACATTATTTTATTATCATAAGAGTACCAATTATCCTAAATTCCCATTTTCTTTTTCTAGGTTTTCTATTGTTTTTATATGGCATGTGCATTAAGGATAATGTACAATTCAACTATAGGGAAGGGAATTAATTACTTATAGTTATCAATTTGGTTATAATTAGCTTAATATGGAATAACTCAACTATAGGGAAGGCAATTAATTAATTATAGTTATTAATTTGGTTATAATTAGCTTAATTTGGAATAACTCTAGGAAAAAATTTTAACTTTGAAGGAATATCAGTTGAGATAATTCAATAAAAGGTTAGTTGTTTTGTGATTTGATTTATTTAGGCAAATAGCCATAAGTATTAATTATTAAGTTAATTTAATTTGCTTTTTTAATTTTGAAAATAATTATTTGATTTTCACTATAGTACTTATTGTGTAATTTAGACATACGATTGATTCAAAAGTAAAATTTTAAAGCATTTTTAGCATTCCATTAAAAAAAGAAAAAAAGTGTGAATAAGCAAACATTAAATAAATTCACTCTATTAACTTCAAATAGATTAAAAAGGTTGAATTTGAAAATTGGTGCTAGTAGCTATTAGAAATACTACCTAATTAGGTAACTAGGAGTATTTGTGATTAAGTGTTTACTCTCGCATCAAAAGTTAGGTGACTTTTTAAATAAACCTTTAATTGTTTAATTTAAAGTAAATTTTTTTGCTTTACTATCAATATAAGTCGTACAAATGTTTGAAAGTTGAAGCATTACTCTTATGTATGTTGACTTCACACTTTAGGTTGAATTTTATAGATTGAGTTAAAATTTAAAGGATTGTGGAGTTGTATGGAATTGATTTATGACTTAATGCAAGTTGAAAAGTCTAGGAAATTGATGAACTTTGCCTTCAGAATCGAATTCTCAAGATAGACTCCTATATGCATGATTTAAGATTTAAATATTGAGTTACTAAGCCAACATAGGTGTAACACAAACCTATGTTGGTAATAATTTTTATAAAAATTCTAAGCTTTTGTGCTTTAGGGATTGGAGGGAAGTTTTAGGGAGCTAAACTAGATTGTTTTAGAACAAGAAAGGAGCACTTTTGGAGGAAAAAAAGAAGAGGATTTTTATCAAAATTCAACTAAATAACTACAAGATTTTAAGAATTCATAAGAATGACATCTTCTATCTTCTTTACTTTCTTGATTGTTATTGGATTTCTTTACTTTGGTATAAACTAAATTAGGATAGATCTAGATGGGAAGAACCTTAGAACTATGTGTTTAGATTGATTCTTCAATTTAATAAAAGAATTAAGTTTTTTGTGAATTATTCATGATTATATCTTATGTTGAGTTGAAATATGCTAGCATTTTGATTTAATTTTAGATTTTATATATGGAGATTGAGAAATCATATGTATGAAAAGATCATAGTATAAATAATAAGAGTTACTTGGAATCCTAAACATAGGAACACATAAATCTTATGGGTCAGAGTCAAATCTATCAAATAAAATTCATTAAACAAGTTAATGCACGCTTATGACTTTTTATTATAAAGATATTTCAATTAATCATTTTAAGGATATGGACTGTTAATTAATGATTTCTATCCTTATAAAGATTTATCAGTTTTAACTATAAGTGTATGGTGTAGCTATAGCTGTAGTTAGCATTGACAAGTATAGGTCGATTCCACGAGGATTATAAGTACTGTATTAACCCTTTTTCTATTATCTAATTGTCAAATCAAATTGTGGATTTAGATAAAAATTAAACTAAAAAAAATAAACTAAGATTGACATAATAATGAAATCAGGCAAAGGAAAATGCTACGAAAAGTCAATATCAAGTAAATAGTACCTAGGTGATGAATCCTTTTAAGAATTCTTAAATACTAACCCTTTTATCATGCAATTAAACTATTAATTATTGGACTTTGCAAATTCCTATCTTATGTTAATATCTTTTTCAAGACTATTAACATCTAACCCTCAATTGATTAGCTGAAATATCTTTCTAGTTAAACCCTAAGATTGCATTATTGAATCGTGAATTTCACTATTAGGGTTGAACCTAATCCAAAGGATTTCTGTCAACCAATCTCTAGGTTTGCATGAAACTCTTCTAATTATGATAAATCTATTCACATAAAAGTATTTCTCAATCCTAGTCATATGAAATCAAATAATAGACTAATATTTTGGATATATTAGTTCAAGAATATAACCCATAATTGAATCATAATAAATCAATCAATAAAATTGCATTGCATTGAATAATAGATTAAATCATATTGTCATTACAACTTAGTGTTCATCACACCTAGGCACTAATTAATT